>APFE031406091.1:59816-87269 GCA_000404065.3 Pinus taeda
ATCTATGCTCTCTTTTCTCCATCTCGCTCAGAAAATTCTTGCACAGAGAACTTAATCAGCAAATCCAATTTACACAATAGCTTCGGCTTTGGAATGCAGGCTCGCTTGCAGTAGTCTCTTTTTAAATGAGAATTCGGGCTTCCTTGTGTTTTTTCAAACGCTTATCATAGAATAGGTACGTTAATGCATCATGAATAAACATAATTACACTACCATACCTCATAAAATTTATTGAAATAATTGTCATGTGTGTGATCCTATATCTGATGGCGGAATGGATCCTATCATGACCTGGAGAGGACGTCGAATGACACATATGAACGGTTCTGATGACTCACCTCCCGAGATTTGAAATTTCAAGGAAATATGCTGCAGAAAAAACCTGAATCCCCGATTTCGTAGCGCAGGCAATTATGAAATGACATATCGCGCTACGAAATGGCTGCTCAATGATATGCTGCGGAAAGGGGGCAAAATGATTGCGCAGCTAAACTAGCCAATCATATCGCGCTGCGAAACTGTGCAAAATCAGAATGATGTAATCAAGACACGACATGCTTCAACTATCATGAGAGATGGTATCTAACGGTTTTTTTTACAAGGACTCACATCAATACCTTTGGAAAACTAATCTCAAAGTGACACACCTAAGAACCTATTGACTTAAAACATTTTTTTTTTTTTTATATATGAATCTTTGGCCATAGGTGAACTATGGTTTTGAGTGATAACAGGTTGGATCCACATGCACCCCCTATTCATCAATAATGTATCCTATATACTAAACTTGGGTCATGCCAAAAGTGTATTTCACCAAATTGGCACATAACTTGTGTTGCCGCAGTGTTTGGAGAACCTATCAGATGTGGTGGAGGTGCTCTTCCCAACTTTGGCTAAGGATCAGGATGTCATCCAAGTATACCACTAAAAATGAGTTGGTGAATGGCTGCAAGATGTCATCCATTAGCCTCATGAAGGTTGTAGGAGCATTTGTCAACCTGAAAGGCATAAATAACCATTTGCAAATACCCTCCTTGGCTTTGAAGGCAGTCTTCCACACTTTGGAGGGTTGAATTGGTACTTGGTGATATCCTGACTTCAAAATGATCTTGCTGAAATATTTTTCCCTCCTTCAGTTAGTCTAGAAGGTCATCAATCTATGGGATTGGGTACCTATTCCAAATAGTGATCTTGTTCAGTGCCTAAAAGTCAATACAGAGTCTCCAAGTCCCATCCTTCCTCTACACCAACACAATCAGGCTCCCACAGGGCAATGAACTTCGTCGGACATGACATTTCTGCAACAATGCCTAAATTTGCCTCTTGATTTCATCATCCTCTAGAATGGAGCACCGATAGATTGGTCCACTGGGTAGCGGCGCACTTGGGGTAAAATTGATGGACTGCTTGACCTGATAGAGCAGAGGAACCCCTTCAAGGGAGGTGAAGATGTCCTCGTACTCCTCCATGACCTTGTCCATGTGTATGTTACCGGGAATAGTGTCCACTCAGATGTTGTTATTCCCACTAAGATTGGTGGATATCTTAGAAACAAACAAGTAAATTCTACTTTCACTTTCCTTTATGAAAATAGATAGGAGTGGAACAAAGGAGACCAACCTTAGTCTTGCGTTTGATTTCCTCTCCTTCTTGATAGAGCTTTGCCACTTCTACTTTGTCTGCCCAGCTTCAAAGAGCACCTGCGGAATCACAACAACAAACTACTATCGAATAGAAAAGATCTATATTCATAAATAACACAGGACCAGATGTGCGTTAACCATACAAATGCATATATAATGAAACATACAAGAATATGGAGGAAAACTTGAATAGCTTTATTAAGATGAAAAGTAGCAAGAGGATTACAACCATGTGCTCTGACCCAGCATCATCCTCCAGCTAGGAAGCCCTTCTTCACCTCAAGCAAAGCTTAGATCACCCAACACTATGAATGTACACCAGAAAACCAAGAGCACTTCTCTATAAGATACAAAATTCCAGCCTCTGGATCTCTGTGATGAGGGATCCATGTATAGATGATTATAGGGAGGTGAGTTCTTCACGCGAATCTTGATTTGTCCTTTTTCTGAATAGTTCCTGCTTCCACTTGGAGAATGATGATCTCTTACTCATCCCTGGTCGAAAACAGAGAGGCAAGTGTCAGAGGGGAAGCTTTTGGAAGATTCCATGATCTTCCACCTCACATTTTGTCCCTACCATTTGTCCATTCCTGACCATTGCACCCTACAGAGGAGCAATTCAGTATGCATCACATCTTGTACACTGGGAAGGTGATATGCATCACACCCTCTGCACTGGGCTTTCAGTATGGTCCAATTTTGACCATTTATGAGCAGTTTTTAGTGGAGAACTTCTAGGAGATGATGTAATCAGATGACCTTGTTCCTTCAGGTAGTGAAGCAACACTTTTAGGGACTTAGGAGCCCTCAGTTTATGGACATTTATGATTGGGGTTGAAGTGCCCAAAAATTTCTATAACAGTGTAGTTTTCATGCAGAGGGGCCTTGTCTGGAGGTCGCAGCCACCTTCTTCTTCTTTCCTTGGGGGTGTATCTTGAGAAAAATAAATTTCCTAGCTTTTGAAATGAGATTACTACATTTTTTGTAGTAACCAAAGAGATGGTGGTAGGCGGTGCTACCTTCGATATCCTGTACAAATTATTTCCCAAAGAAACAATAACAACATGAGGCCTTGACTCATATACATCATGTCACTTCCACAAATATTGTTGGCATAATAATACGTCACAAACATCAAGGGGGGAAATGTCACACAACACCTCATTAGTGAAGGGCTTGATGTTGTATGGAAGGCGAAACTGCTGGCTCACGTGAAGATCCTGTCCTTGGTGAAGCCACTCGATGGTGTACAGTTTTGGATGTGTTGTGGTCGGTAAGCCTAGAAGTTTCATGACCAATACCAAAATGAGGTTCTTATGGCTCCTGTTATCAATAATGAAATATAATAGGGATTCCATTACTCACATGTGGGAGGGGAAGAGGCACTCCTCCTCATTTGGATATTCGGGTTCCTCCTTCTGGATCTTCGTGATGGTAATGGTGGTGTTTGGCTCCGCATCGATAATATGATTCCCTTTTCCATTCCCCTTATTGGGTGTTGACTTAGAGTCTAAACATGCATATGATTCCGAATACTTTAGCTTGACCACTAGTCAATACTTGGCCCGACACTTACTTGTGTTGTGAGTGGAGCTCTTATGGAATTCACATCACTTTCCTGTGTCCTTCCTCGACTGCGCATTGTTGTTCTTTGCTTGAGGCTTTAGTAGGTCTCCGTGGGCCACCTCACCTTGGCTTTGTCCTTTTTTCAGCGGTTTGGGGGTGCCTTTCCCTCGCTTCATATTTGCAGATCCAAAGTCTTGCTTCTTCTATTTAAATATGCTTACAAACAGAAATGGAAATAAACTAGCTCAGGCAATGGTAGCTTATCTCTTAGGAGAGATGTGGTGGCTACATGCCTTTGAAATATCTTAGAATGAGGCTCGAAGGCCTATTTGTTATTGAGAAACAATGGAAAACCATAAACATCCAAAACCATAACCTTAGGAGATGAAGCGCCAAAATATGGGCCCTGTTTTGGGTAAATTGGTACATCAAATTCCCTGGGTCGTAACTTTGGCATGCGATATTCATTTGACGCAAAAAATACCTCACTAGAAAGATCTATCCGAGGGCTACAACTTTGGGAAGAGAAACATTAGTCCATGGACCCATGTTGCTCCCAGGTTTCCCAAAAAACATTGTTTAGGCACTCAAAATGGCTCCGGAAGTTCAAGGCCCGAAAAATTGCAAAAATGGTAAGTTGTGCTACAAATAAGGAAACTAAAAAAATAAAAGAAACAATAGTGCTGTTACAAGTGGAATTGGTAGGTGGCCACCAATATCCACTTGGATCAAGGTCTCCCCATTCTTTCCCACGTTTGATTTGGAAGCACATTGGCATCAAACCCTAGATCCAAGATACTTGGTCCATCTCATATTCTCCTATGCTTTCTCAGAAAACTGTTGTTAAAAAGGTTTCTTATCCTTATTGATGCATTTGTGAATTAGCTCTTGGAGCACTTCTATTTCCTTCCTATCGCATAGTAACTTCATTGAATTCTTTATAAAAGCAACTACTACTGAAGGGTCTACTTCATGCGCTATACTGCTTTTTGGGACTTTCTCCTTGCTTCCTGAGGTAGAGGTCTCAATAAAGTTCTTCTTAGCTTCCATGAATTTTTATTTATCTTTGTTGATGTCAAAGTCTACTTCCTTTTCACTAGCTCTACACACCCAACATTCAACCTCATGCTGCTTCCCCTTGTCCTCTCCTGTGGCCATGCCACTTCTGGTCACTATACTTATATTATGATCCTCTTCGCAAATTTTTGTCCACATCATTTGTAAGTTCTCTGTGATTTTTTGTTTCTTATTCTCTTTCATTTTAACCAATATCAATGAGCACTCTTCTATTTCATGATCGAATTGCCTGCAATATTGACATGAGGGATGATGTGGATTCTGACAACCACACGTGAAGTGTCATGGCTCACCACAATTGTAGCAAATAATCTGACAATGACCTCTACCAGGTCCACCGCCTCTTCCTCTTTCTCGACCTTAGAATCCTACTTGTGCTACTCTTGTTCCCTTATCCTGAGGCTAATTTTCTACCTACATTTGATATGTGGGGGTTTGGTCCATCATTAGCTCATAGCTAGGACAATGCCACTGATCATGTTCTACAAACTTACAGAAATTACAAAATAATTGTTGGGACATCTGAAAAAACTTCTGCAGTAAGTGTAGTTATTTGTAGCATTCTTTCCACCAACCTGACAATTTTCGCAAAATAAAGGAGCTCCACTACTTGGTCCCGCAATATCTTAAGGTTTTAAAGGGACTAGGCTCCGTCCAATCAAATAATTATGATATACTAGAGAATGATCCTTATTGTGTCCTTTACCCATACATTTGATGCACCAGACTTCTGAACGCATCTCACTTTGCACCTACTTTCCAGATTTCAAGATATGCAACTCCATATGTAAGCTTGCTAATTGTGGCTGGATCTGTTGGAATCCAATGTTAGTATCTTCAATTGGTGATGCTTCCAACCTCATTGTGATCTCAAGAGCTTCCACTTGCATTGCAATATTTTCTTGTGATAAAGGCACTCTTAAATGTGGTAGAAGCGGCACGATAAACTAGTCTCTATGCTAGGAATCTGAGATTATCATATTGGCCTACCGGATGAGGCACTTTAGCCTTTGATCAGAATCCCAGGAGGATCATCTATCTTCATATGAATCTCTTTGAACTTAGTTACTGACTATGTCTCTGACTTAGGCTTTCTAAATTCCTTATTTAGCACTGATTGAGTGTCAGCGGATGATGCAAGGGGGTTATCGGTATAGAATTTGATGTACCATGTCGAAGCATGATCTTTCAAAGCCATGACCAACTGTGCTTTGTTTACATTTTTGTCTATAATCTATTGTGCCTTCGACACAAAATTTGTGACAAACCAGAATTGTTCGAGGTCTTCTCTCCCTACCCCTTAAAAATCAGAATCTTCATCACATTCGCCATGTTGAATGGTGGAGGAGGTGGAGGCGCGGTGGATGGATGAGGTATCTGCAGGATACCATGCTTAATCAGTTGTACCACACTTCATGGTGTTCCCAAAACCATTCCTTCTTCATCACTTGAAGGTGCTTCAATCAACGAACTATACTCTAAGCTCGATCTTTTGTTTCTTCTAAAGCATTTACCGCTTTGCGTAGCTCCAAACATCAAGGTAATTGCATAACCCATTTTTCACATAACAACATTTTAATCCAAGTTTTTAATGATTTCAGATACTTACATCACATTCCCTTGAAGAGCCTACACTCTACTTCGCTATAACTAATAGTTCTATCAACCATAAACTCAGTAACAAAACTTGTAAGTGTGCGATCAATCCAATGATCAACGACCGACACGATGTTTCTTTTTGATGCTTCCAGATGCCTCACCAGTTTTGGGTCCATACTATAGGGTAGTCAAGCCACCACATCCCCTAACCATCAACCAATCTAGGCAACCACTCATGTAGTTCATCAGGGAGAAATAAAAGAAAGCTTTAGTCTAGTCTGTGTATAAATATCTCTACAACCAATGTTCTCTGGACAATCTAGGGTTTATGTTCTCCTGGGCTACAAACATGTGCACTTTTAGGTCAATCCACTTCTCGATCTCTTTATTTATAGGAAACCATTTATTCATCATCACATATCTCTCAAATAGATCCCATTATTGACAATAGAACCATTTGTTGGCTACATGGGACCTGACCTAGTTTCAGAGTTAGTTTCGCCAACCAACAAAACCCTACATTGCTAGCCTTTTCGGAAACAACCTACGTAGCACAAGTTACAGTCTTAGAAGAAGCAATATTAGGGGATGCTAAAGCCAGATTTCTACATCTAGAGATCAATATAGGGCTCATATCTTCCTTCATGTAGATCTATACCCTCCTTCTGTATATTACTACAACTCTATCAAATTGACCTTCAATTCTTCAAAAAGGTATATGAGCATGCTTATCAGACATAAGGTAGATAGATTCACTTCTTTCGTGATCTTAATAGAAACCCTAGATATCCTTCGCACAGATCTACCCATTCCAAACAGGTATCATAATAGATGTAATTATTATCTTCACGGAAATAGAACATTACTCATTTAATTCATAGATATTAAGGATTCCACAGATTCACGCAGTAAAATCACATTCCTTCATAAAAAGCAGACAATAGAGTGAAAACATATTATGTTAAGCATAAGTAAATCATAAGGCACAGATGTAAGTGATTCAACCCAAAACTATCTTTATTAGATTCTTCATTGAAGCACAGACTCTTCAACCCTGCACACTCAGCTGCATGGGCCCACACATTTAGCTACAGGCTAGCTAAGATCTATGTGCACTCAGTTGTAGAAGCCTTCCCCTTTCACCTAAGTACAGGAAACAGAGCTCCCTGCCTTAGCACCTTGCCCTTACACTTTCCCTCTTATGACTTACTACGATCATTCTTAGACTCACTAAGACTTAACTATTTATGCCTTTCAATTACAATAACATGGTCTGTGGCTCATGGATGAGTCTCAAAAACATCCTATCACTTACACATACATGGGGTTAATTCCCCTTTGACCCATTCTTAATTGTGCTCTTTGCTTCGACATTTCGTAGAGACTTTACATTCTTTACAATTTTTTTTACAAAATTGGACCTTATCTATTAAAACTTGACCATAGGGACCCTATCCCAACATGTATTATTATTCCAACCATATTTGTGGAAGTGGCATGCTATGTATGAGTCTATTCCTCATACTATTATTATTACTTTGGGTGATAATTTATACATGATACTAGAGGTAGCACTGCCTACCACCATTTCTTTAATCACAACAAATAAATGAAGATCATTTCCCAGACTGGGATATATATTTTTAAAATGATTAGCCCTCAGGGAAAGAAAAATATTGTGGCCATAACCTCCATACAAGGCTCCTCCACATAGTAGTAATAGATGGACAAGGTTGTGGAGGAGTATAGGAGCATATTCACGTCACCCAAATGGGTACCTCTACACTATCAGGTCAACCACACCATCGATCTGATACTAGGCTCATCACTACACAATGGACTGATCAATCAATGCTTTGTTATGGAAAATGATGAAATCAAGAGGCAGATTTAGTAGTTGTTACAAAAAGGGCACATGACGCTAAGTTAATCACCCTTTGGGACCCCATTTGTGTTGGTATAGAATGAGGATGGGACTTATAGGCTCCTTATTGACTATTGGGTGTTTAACACGATCATTCTACGGAATAGGTATCCAATCCCACAGGTTGATGACCTTCTGGAGCAACTTAGGGAGGAAAAATATTTTAGCCAAATTGACTTCAAGTCCAATTATCACTAGGTACCGATCGAACCCTCTGACGGGTGGAAGATTACCGTCAAATCCAAGGAGGTCCTTTTCGAATGGTTGGTCATGCCTTTTGGGTTGAAAATTTCCCTTGCGATGTTCATGAGCTTTATGCACAACATCTTGCAACTCTTCACCAACTCATTCATGGTATTTTATTTGGATGAAATTTTGATCGTCAGCTAGAGTTGGGAAGAGCACCTCCACCATATTCGATAGGTCCTCCAAACCCTGTAGTAACACAAGTTGTTTGCCAATTTGGAGAAATGAAATTTTGGTATGACCTAGGTTCAGTATCTAGGGTACATTATTGATGAGTTGGGGGTGCATGTGGACCCAATCAAGATATAAGTGATTTGGCCTTGGCTAGCCCCAACCACTCTAACAAAGCTCTGTAACTTTCTGGGCCTTTCCAACTTCTACCGTAGGTTTGTGTTGGGGTTCTCTCATATCACTTGGCCCTTGAGTCAAGTCAACAAGGGAGGAGTGAAAGAAAATTTATTTTGGTTCGAATCCAAATTGAAGGAATTTTTCAAGTCAAAGCATCGCCTCTAATCTACACCAGTTCTCACATTACTAGACCTATAATATCCATTTGAGATTGAGACATATGACTCTGACTATGTTATTGGTGCAGATCTTACTCAACAAGGCATCCACTAGCATATCACAGTGAGAAACTTTCAGACACAATCCTAAAATATCCCACCTATGACAAAGAGATGCATTGCATTGTGCAAGCATGCCGACAATGTAAGCATTACATTATGGGGAAGAAAATGGTCATCCACACAGACCACCAACCCCTGCAGTTCATACACACACAAGGGAAGGTGCAAAATGATCAACATCAAAAATGGTCCACATACCTAAAATGGTTCCATTTGAACATTAAGTAGAAGAAGTGTCATGATCAACATTGGGTGTCACACATCTTCTAAGAGGGTGACAAAGTTTGGTTACATTTGCAGAAGTAGCACCTTGTTGGGCCTCACCACAAGCATCACCCACTCAGATATGGGCCTTGCATCCTCACTAAGGTTATAGTGGATAATTATTACTAGTTCAGAATTCCACCCTTCCTTGGCCTGCACCCATTCTTCAACGTTTACCACCTTTGACCATACTTTCCATCATTACTCGACACATCAAGCATTGCAAAACAAATCACACTAGCATAGCTAAACCTAGACTTCATAGAACAAGCAACAATTTATCAGATCATCAAAACACAGATCAAGAAAACTTACGAACAATAGATGCAACCGTACTAGGTTGTCAAAGTTGACCAACTCCTGCACCAAGGAGAGAGGCTCACTAGGGACCACGTTCAGCAGAAGTTTCCCCGTCTCGTGGAGGCTCTCAATGTAATGGGGACAATTACTTCCTAAGGGGGAAAGACTGATCTAGTTGGATATTGGTGGGCACCTACTTTTTCCACTTGGATCAGCACCACTATTTCTTTTAGTTTTCAGTTTCCTTAATTGTAGCACAATTTACTACTTTTGGCAGTTCCTCAGGTCCTCAACTTTCAAAGCCATTTTGAGTCCCTAAACGACATTATTTTGGGAAAAATGGAAAACATCAGTCTCTAAGTAATGTCTTTAGTTTAAAGTTGTACTCCTCGAATAGATATTTCTAACAAGGTATTATGTGCGTCAAATAGAGATCATATGTCAAAGTTACAACCCTGAGATGGTTATGTACCAGTTTACCCAAATAGGGTCCGTAGTTTTGGTACTTCATCTCCAAGGGTTAGGTTTTTCGATGTTTAGGGTTTTCCATTCTTTCTCAATAATAAATATGCCTTCAAGCCTCACTACAACACAATTTAGAAGTATGTAGCCACCACATCTCTTCTCAGAGATAAGGGACCATTGCTTGAGCTAATTTATTTCCATTTTTGTATGTAAGCATATTTTAGTTCTTTGATATTAATGAAATGAAGTTAAATTTCTACTGCATGTCTGTGTATATGTGTATTTATGTATTTTGTTGCATTCCTGCATAATTCTGTTAGATAATTATATATTACAGAGCAATGGAATACATAAAATATTGCAGAAATATAAACAAAAAAACACATAAAACAAGAGAGACACAGATATACGTGGTTCACTCAGTTTGGGCTATGTCCACAAAGAAACAACCAGTGCTTCCTTTTACATTATCCAGCAAACTGAAGAGATACAACCTACAGTAGATCTACTGTAATTCCCACATCACTCTCAATCTCCTCGCTCTTCCTCATTCAGAATACATATCTACATAGACACAATACAATTCCCTCATAGATAGCGAGGGGTTGCCTTCTAGAGAAAAAAACCCTAAATTAAACATAACTTCTACCATCAAATCTCCGCCTAATGAATGGCCCAGATTTACTATGAAATTACAAAATTTTACAAGGCAATTTTACATCTATTTCTAGCTTCAGTGGCATTTCCCCCAATCCCCTACCAAGTGGGGGCTCCCAAAGGTCGCAGTTGCCCCCATTGGACCCCACCTGCAGCGAATATTTTATGAGCGGCAACGCGAATAGGGGTCCAATGCAGTGATACTTTTGAATACAGAAGATAATCAGGCCCTACACCCAACAAATTCTAGATCAAATATACCAAGAAATATCCTAAAAATGGAGATGCACCAGAAGTGATCTTCCTATGATGAATGTTTCCTCTACAATGAGCATCAATATAAGCCTTTAATTTAAACTACTTTTTCCTAGAATACCACAACCCATAGTCTACTATACCTTAGAATTATTTGAAAATCCTTTCCACAGCAATGAATTGACTTTCACGGTGGCGGGCTTGAAATATGACCACTAAACCTACTTATTGCATGATGTATAGTCTAGAAATTGTGAGGTAAAGGAGGCTTCCAATCATCAATATGTAGATTGTTTGATTTACAAGAGGTGGCTCATCTTCTTTACATAGCTTACAACCAGTAACCATACAAGTTCTAACCAACTTGAATTATTCCATTCCAAATTTATTTAGTGTTTCTCGCAAATACTTGAATTGAGAGATGAATATAACATCCTTGGATTGAGAAATTTGGAGTCCTAGAAAAAGGGATAGTTCTCCTACCATGGAAATATAAAAGTCTATCTGCATACAATTTTCAAATTGATGTTCCAACTACTCCATATCTCTTCCAAATATTATTTCATCTACATACACTACCATAAACAATAGGTGGTCATCTTCATACTTTATAAACAGATTGTTATATGTAGTGCCCCTATTAAATCTTTGTTGCTTAAGTTATCTATCCAATATGGCATACCACGCTCTATGGGCTTATTTGAGCCCATATAAGTTCCTTTTTATTTTGCAGACACCCTCTCTTTGTTTGTGAGCATGAACCCTTCTGCTTTCTCAATGTATAATTCTTCTTCCATGTATCCATTGAGAAACGTTAAATTCACATCCATCTGATACACCTTGATATATTTATGACTATAAAAAGAAATAAACATTCTGATAGCTTCCAATCTTGCTACAGGTACAAAGTTTTCTTCAAAATACATCCCCTCTATTTGGCAATATCCTTTGCAGACTAAGCGAGTGTTGTTCCTAATCTCTCAACATTTCTCACTTAGCTTACTTTTGAAGACCCATTTGTTACCAATGACATTTTTCTCTTTGGGCCTTGGAGCAAGCTCCCAAGTGTGATTCTTCTCAATTTGATCTAGCTCTTATTTCATTTCCTTTAACCAGGATTCATCCTCACTTTCCTGAATGAGATTATTGGTCTCAATTTGAGATAGTGAAGAAAGATGTTCACAGCATGGGATGCCAAGGAATATCCTCTTTGTTTGAAAGCCAACTTTATAATTTGAGTTTCTGGATGTTGTTTCTACACATAGCTTGAGCGAGTTCTTGACCTTGGTGTTTTCCTCATTTTCTTTTCTTCATATTCATCATTTTCCTCTATTTCTTCTTGTTTTGAGAATTTGGTGGCTAAAATTTCTTCTCCTTCCAAGTTCATGTTTCCTTTGGAAGACTCATATTGTGGTATTATTTCATCCAATACCATGTCATGCAGTCTTTAACTCTCTTTGTCCTTTTTTTGAAGAACTTTTACCCTTTACTCCAAAATGAGTACCAAAGATTTTTATCATTTATTTTGATAATGCATTTTCTCATAAACACCTTCTAGTGTTTCACTGATGCTGGTCTCCCTTTCCATAACTAACAGGGAGTCTTGTGACAGTTAGGATTAAGTTTTTTTCTATTTTCTCAATATATTATTGCTTGTGTTGCTTCTCCACAAAAGTTATGGGGTCTATCTTCCTCATCTATCATGGATTTATCCATATCTTGAACGTTTTTGTTCTTTCCCTCTACTACTCCATTATGTTGTGGAGTTATACCCACATATACACCCTCCTTATGATATGCTATCCATAATATTCTTCAAATTCTCTTAAAGTTAAATATCCACCTTTGTCTAACCTTAAATATTTTATCTTTACATATTTCTCGTTCTCAGCTTGAGCTTTCAATATATTTAAATTCTTAAGAGCTTCTAATTTTTATTTCAAGAGCATTATCCATGTGGCTCTGGTAAAGTCATCAATAAATAAATTAAAATACCTTTCTCGTCTTGGGATTTTTGTCCTGGTAGCGGTGCAAAATTCAATGTGAATTAGCCTTAGAGGTTTAGATGAAGATAACTCCTTTGTCTTAAATTGATTCCTTATTTTCTTACCAAATTGGCAAGACTTGTCAATTGAATCATCAGGCCTCAAAATATCCTCTTACAACTTCTAACATGCTAATCTTTACTAAGCTGCCAAAATTTATATGGTCAATACTTTTGTGCCACAACCAAATTTGAATTGTTTTACTTAGGTAGGAATTCACTATGGATTCATCAAACATGTACACATTACTATGATTCCTTACTTCCTTTCCCAATGACTTTCCCTTTTCTTCTCCTCAGATCTCACAGTATCTAGATCAGAATTTCACATTTTAGCCATTATCACACATTTGACTCACACTAAGTAGATTATGTTTGTTTCCTTCCATATACAACACATTTTGGGCCTTAGGGTTTTCATCAAGACTGAATGTGCCCTTCCCCTTAATCCTTGATAGAGAATTGTTTCCAAAGGTGACATTGCTTCCTCTGTCCTTTTTCTCTAAATATAGTAATTTACTTTTATCTCCAATCATTTTTTACGAATAACCACTATCTACATACCATTTACCTTCTTGGTCATGTGTAGGAAAGGAAAGTTCATACTCCATGGTTTTCTTAGTTTTATATTTCCAACTCTTCTTTTATTTTGGAAAAGCAGGTTGTGAAGAATATTGATATTTAGAGGCATACTCAAAACAACTTCTGCATTCACTGGCCTTATCCCTTAAATTATTACATTTAAAACATTCAACATTATCCATCATGCGAGAGAAGGAGTTTCTATTGCTGGGAGGGGAGTGTTGAGATCTAAAATTTTGATTCTTTTTGTATCTGAAATTTTCCTCTCTTTCAACTTTGACTCTTCTACAATTAAGAGATGTATGTCGAAAGATATGTCATTTATAGAAATAAAGATAAAAAAAATTAGGGTACCTTAAATTGGAAAGTTTATGACTTTGTGTAGGTTGTCGGTACCTATGGTGTCTTGATGATTAAGTCATCCTCCTCTAGTGTGAGCCCTTTGGATGTTAGAATACTTGTCCCAATTTTGAGTGCCTCTCTAGCTTGACTTTAGTTATCCCTCATTGATTTTACCTTGAAGCACCTTTGGAAAACTCTAAAGTTCCTCAAATCTTTCAGACCTAAAGCTCGTCTTACTCATATAAGGCTCCCGTGATCTGGAATATCAAAGGTATGTCTTGTTTTCCGATGATATTTTACCACTATGAATATGGTCTAACTTTCTTGTCCCTTCCTAATTTTTTTTATCCATACAATGCTCGGTCTGTAGTCTCTCAAGATCTCTTCTCAAGGAGACAACTTCTACCTCTATACACCAATATTATACTTCCCATTCATGAATCGAGTCATTATGTATTTCTTCTTTATGTTTTGCTTCATCTAAACTTACTTTGGGCGACAACATCTCTCCTTTACATGTTTCTGGGATCATCTCCTCCTTTTCTTTAATCAACTCCTACTTTAAGTGTCTATACTCTTCTTCTATCTTTTCACATGGATTTTTTTCTTCTAATCGAAGAGTTAATCTCTCTTTACTTTTAATGGATTCTTCAAGGTTTTATTTTTGATAAACAAATTCTTCATTGTCTAAGTTATAAATACCTTCTTCAACTTGCAAAAATTGTTCTTTCAGTTGCTTGTTCTTCCTTTTGGCCTTCTTTAAGTCATCAAGTGCATTAATGAGCTCCCGTTCAAGGTCCACTACTTCTTCTTCTTCTTCTTTTTAAAAATATGTAACATTTTGTTTCTTGGAGACAATGTTAAGTGCCACAAGTAAACACTCATTTTATTATCCTTCTAAAGAGCTCTTACTATCATATTCTTGTGTCGAGATATATTCTTTGGAGTAGGGCCCCTTCTTTTGAAGGAACCTCCTCTTTTGATGTCTCTAATCTTTTTTTATCACTTTCGTTTTCTAAATTTACTTTATAACAAAACTTGGATACAAAATGTCCAACTCTTCCACAATAAACTCATTTGAAGGGAAACTTCCATTTAAATTTCTCGAACCACGTTTTGGTCACTTTGAAAAGTGAGCCAATTCCTGATCAGATTCACAAATGGAATAATCTTGATGATGTTTCTGGTCCAAAGCCTTCTTGGACACTTTGAAATTTTCTTTCTTTGGTTTAGTATTCTCTTTTCATACTCTCATCCCATAGGTTGTGAGAGTACCAAATAGTTGGTACATTAGGAGTCTTTTCATATCAATCATCTCTTCAATGGTTGGGATTTTGACATTAAATTTCAGAGGCAGAGATCTTAATACCTTTTGGACAATTACATATTCTTTGATAGCTTCACAAAGTCCCTTAATCATATTTGTTACCTCATTCTTATACTCTCAAACTTCATTCTAAATGTTTGAAGTTTGGCTTTCTTGAAATTCTCATCTCCTTCATGATTTTGATTATGCTTGTCCCATAATTCTTTAGTAGACTTACTATGCATAACCTCTACAAATTTGGATTGACCAAGTCCAAAGAGAATCATGCTCTTGACTTTAAAATTATTTTCTTACACCTTTTCTGATCCAGGTGGATCTTCAGATACAATGGCATGGAAAAGCTCAAAATTTAAAGTGGCAGAAAAGTAAGTATCTTGACATCAGATCAATGTGCTCATCGCCCCGATTCCAACGGTGTGAATGGCACTCCAATCCAAGTTCGGATGATGAAGTTATCGGTAAAAGACTCTGCCTTTTTTCCTTTGAAAAAGGAGGCATTTTCTCTAAAAGTGGGTTTTAAGCCTTATAGGACAAATCACAATTAGAGGAGTCAAAAGGGCAGATTAAAGGCTGGCGGGATGAACCCCCAATCAATGTTCTCCGATTAATCGCAATCAGGGGAAAGTGATGGGTGATATCATGACTTAAGGCAGGTGACATGCAATATCGGCGTCGACAATTAGCATCGGCGATCGGCATCGGCAATTGGAATTAGTGATTGACATCGATGATTAGCATCAGCGATTGACGTTGGCGTATAACAAGGTATATGGAAGAACCCCTGGGCCATAGCAATGCGATATGCCGATAGTAACATGAAATCTTAGCCATCGAATCAGAAGATAGATCAACAGTCAGGATGATATCAGAATATCTGTGTTCGGAGGATTGGCATATTGGCGATCGACGAATTGACATAATGGTGATTGGTGATTGTCGATCGGTAGATCCCCACGATAAGGGCCATTGAATAGTGTGGTAGCAATTTGCGATAAAGGGTCGGACCTGATGGGTTTATGGACCTGATTTGATAAAATTTGAAGTCCAGGTTTTTCGGTTTTTTATTGTTTCCGTGTGTATTTGTGTATAAAAAAGGGGCTATTTTAAAGGGTTTGTTGCATAGAATGTTCAGACGGTCGGCCCGCTGATCCTTTCGATAAAACAGATTCTATTATAAACAAAGTTGACCCCCGATTAAAGCGCAGTTGTAATAAAGCAATGATTATAAAGCCCGATGAATGAATAATGTACTGGGCTAGAGGATTTTGGCATGCAGTTCGAGGCAGGAGTAGTGCATGAGAGATGATAGTTCATTTTGTCTGAATTGGGCAAATTTTATATGGTTTTTTCCCTTATCAATGCCACAAACGTAGTGGTGCTATTTTTTTTCCATCTAAGTTCCCTGTTTCTTAGCCATTTTCCAAAATGGAGGTATAAGACTCCTTACATGTAATTGATGATTGTATTCTCTTCTTTTCATGCCATTTAATGAATGAAGGCCTCCCCATTGATTGAGCAGGGCTTGGAGACATAGTCCAAGTTGGACGAACTCCATTATCAAGTCTTGTTGTCTTATTTTCATGCCTTATCTATTTCTTATTCTTCATCTCTCATGTGCACATTAAATTTCTATGTTAAACTACAATTTCTACATGTGATTCTTTTGATACATCTATAAGCAAAAGAACCCTGGATCAAGTGGTATCAGAGTAGGTTTTTTTAGTTGTGAATTGCATGTTTGTATGCTAACAAGAAATAGAGTCTGAAGAGGTGAAGGGGAACTAGAGCCTTTCGATCCTGAAATGGGGCATGCACATCAAAGGAGAAACATGGAAGATGAGGCTCATCTTGAAGAGGAGTGTAATTTCAGAGAGACTTTCTATTCAATGGAAGAGAATGTCAGTCAGTTGCTTTCAAGGCTGGACAAAGCAGAAGAGAGAAATCCAGAAGAACAAGGTTCAGCTTATGGAAATGGTGGAGAAGAATCCCCTCCTTCTCCTTCCATGGCTGAAAGTTCTTCTTCCTCTCACCACCATAATCACAAAAATTCAAGGGATGCATCTACAAAACCATTCTTTAAATTAGATGTCAAATTTTATCTTCCCATGTTTAATGGTGAATGTAACATAGAGAAGCTTAATAATTGGATTAGGCAGATTGAGGTCTACTGTGGGATTCAGCAGATCGTGGAGGATGAGTCAAAGATTTATCTAGCCTCTCTATGGCTGAGTAGCACCGCTCTCATTTGGTGGGAGAGAAAATTGTCGAGCAATAAGAATGTGGGTACCCTCTTTTCCTTATGGTCTAATTTTATTTCTGCATTAATGATCTAGGTGGATGTTAGTTTCCACCCACCTATCCCATCTGGATTGCGACAACTATCTCTTTCAGCTTTTCAATTTCCTTAATTGTAGCACAATTTACTATTTTTAACAATTTTTCAAGTCCTAAACTTCTAGAGCCGTTTTGAGGCCCTAAACAGTGTTTTTTGGGAAATGTGAGAGCAACATGGGTCCATGGTCCAACGTTTCTCTTCCCAAAGTTATAGTTCTTGGATAGATATTTCTAACGAACTATTGTACACGTCAAACAGAGATCGGGTGCCAAAGTTACGACCTCGAGAATTTGATGTACCAACTTACCCTAAATGGGGCCCACAATTTGGCGTTTCATCTTCTAGGGTTTGGTTTTGGAATATTAAGGGTTTTTCATTATTTCTGAACATAAATAGCCCTTCGAGCCTCATTGTAATATAGTTCAAAGGCATGTATCTGCCACATCTCTTCTTAGAGATAAGCTACCATCACCCTAGCTCATTTATTTTCATTGTTGTTTGTAAAGATATTTCAGTATTTTACATTAATGAAATGAAGTATTATTCCTGCTGCATCTCTGTGTTTATGGTTCTCTGTAATTTATTGTGTTCCTATTTAAATCTAGATCAGTGGTATCAAAGCGGTCTGCTTTTCCTCTGTTTTTCTTTGCATGTCCCCAATGAGGTTGGGATATAACGAGTTAGGGCTTGAATTGGTCAAACCTTTGCAAGACCAGCCTTGCAAAATCATGACAGCCTCCCATGGTGGATGAAAAGAAGTATGAGGGGGTAGTGGATCCTATCAAAATCTTGCTCGAAGAAGCTCTTGAGCAACAAAGGAACACGGTGATGGACAACTTTGCCCAGATCCTTCAACGACTACCTAGAGGTGATGCATCAGCTTCTAGTAGCTACTATGGAAATGCCACACCCTTTAAGGTACAAGTTAATTTTGAAATCCCCATATTCGAGGGTCAAATAGACATAGATGCCGTAGATAAATGGTTAAATCTGCTAGATGGGTATTTTTCTATTCATGAATTTTTGAGTCAGGAAAAGATTGTTTTCGCTTTTCTCAAAGCATCTCCCCATGTCAAGGGCTGGTGGGAAACCTACTATGAGCAGAAGAATGAAAGTACAGGCTCACTATTTTCAGCTGTACCCACTGGGGATTCATTCTGGGATACCGTATATTAGCAGTACTACCCTGTGAAAAGCTATGACGACAAATACATCAAATGGACCACATTGCGGTAGGGAAGGGACCAATATGTGCTGAGTTCACAAACATTTTTCATACCCTTCACACATAGTTGGGTATCAAGGAATCTGAGCTGCATTTGGTTCTCAAATACCATGGCTACCTACACAGATACATCCAGGAAGAGATGGAGTTCCTAAACATCTCCTCACTCGGCTCGGCGTACAGATACGCTGTCAAAATCAAGCAAAAGTTCAAATATAAGAAGCAAGATTTTGGATTTGCAAATCCAAAGACCAAAGGACAAAGCCAAGGAGGTGTGACCCAACACAAACTCATCGAAGCTGCAAGAAAAGAACAACACCACAAAGTCAAAGAAGGACGCAGGAAAGTGGTGTGAGTTCGACAAGAGTCCCACTCATAACACAAGTGAGTGTTGGACCAAGCAGTCGATGGTGGCTAAGTTGAAGACTTTAGAATCAGATGCATGTTCTGATCCTGAGTCAGCACCCTACAAGGGGAATGGCAAAGGGAATCAGTTCATTGATGTAGAGCCCAGCATCACTGTTGCCACTTCCGAGATCCAGGAGAATGAGCCCGAAGACCCAGAGGAGGGGGAGCATCATTTCCACTCATAGATGTGGGTGAAGGGTTCATCGCTGCAGTTCATTGTCGACAATGATAGCCAAGAAAACCTCATTTTAGTATAGGTTTTGAAGTGGTTGGGCCTATTGACTACACCATAGCCATAGCCGTACAATATCGGGTGGCTTAATGAAGGACGAGATCTCAAATTTTTCCAGCAGTGCCGCCTTCCCTACAACAGCAAGCCCTTCATAAACGAGGTATTGTGTGTGTTACACCTCTGGGCTTTTGTGATGTATTATTAGGCTAGCCATACTTGTGGAGGTGACATGCTATGTATGAGTCAAGGCCTCGCGCTGTCAATATTTCTTTGTGTAATTCATTATACAAGTACCGGAGGTAGCCCCACCTACCGCCACCTCTTTGATCACTGCTAAGAAAGGTAGCAAGCTCATCTCATAGACTAGGAAATTTATTTTCTATCTGGTTCACTCCCAAAGTAAGGGGAAGATCGTCACCACATCCATGACCCCTGCAAAGGGTTCCTCCACGCAGCAGCAACAGTAGGTGGATACGGTCGTGAAAGAACACAGGAAAAACTTCTCCTCACCCACAAGGGTACCACACAAGCTTCAGGTGGGCAACAAAGTCTGGTTGCATCTGTAGAAAGAACACCTTACAAGATCCCATCAAAAGCTCTGACCATGCTGACATGGTCCTTACAGCATTACTAAGGCTATGGGAAACAATGCTTTGGAGCACAACATTCCTCCATCCGTTTCTTGCACCAAGTGTTCAATGGGGACCGTCATCAACCATGCTTCCCACCATTGCTGGACACATCCAAGATTGTAGAACAGCTCACCAAGGACCAAGTTCAGCAGATGGAGGAACTCAACACAATGGGGACCATTGATTCCTAAGTGGGGAGGAATGATCCAGGTGGAAGTTGGTGGCCACCCACCTATCCCATCTAGATCCCCACAACTATCTCTTTCAGCTTTTCAGTTTCCTTAATTGTAGTACAATTTACTATTTTTAGCAGTTTTTCAGGTCCTAAACTTCCAGAGCCGATTTGAGGCCCTAAATGAAATTTTTTTGGGACATCTTGGAGCAACATGGATCCATTGACTAATGTTTCTCTTTCCAAATTTATAGTTCTTGGATAGATCTTTCTTACGAGCTATTGTATGTGTCAAACAGAGATCGAGTGCCAAAGTTACAACCCCAAGAGGTCGATGTACCAACTTACCCAAAACGGGGCCCACAATTTGGCGTTTCATCTTCTAGGGTTAGGTTTTGGGATATCAAGTGTTCTCCATTATTTCTTAACAATAAATATGCCTTCAAGCCTCATTGTAACACAGTTCAGAAGCATGTAGCCACCACATCTCTTCTCAGAGATAAGATACTGTTATAGACATTTTTGGGCACTTCAACCCCAATCATAAATGTCCATAAAATGAGGGCTCCTAAGTCCCTAAAGGTGTGGCTTCACTGCCTAAAGGGACAAGGTCAATTGATTACATCATCTCCCAGAAGTTCTCCACTAAAAACTGCTCAGAAATGGTCAAAACTGGAGCATACTGAATACCTAGTGCAGAGGGTGCGATGCATATCACCTTCCCAGTGTAAAGAGTGTGATGCATACTGAATGGCGCCTCTGTAGGGTGCAATGGTAGGGAATGGACAAATGGCAGGGACAAATTGCGAGGTGGAAGATCATGGAATCTTCCAGAAGCTTCCCCTCTGACACTTGCCTCTCTGTTTTCGACCAGGGATGAGTAAGAGATCATCATTCTCCAAGTGGAATCAGGAGCTATCAAAGAGAGGACACTAATCAAGACCCCAGAAGATGACTCACCTCCCTACAATCATCTATATATGGATCCCTCATCACAGAGATCCAGAGGCTGGAATCTTGTATCTTGTAGAGAAGTGTTGGTTTTCTACTGTAATTTCATAGTGTTGGGTGATCTGAGCTTTACTTGAGGTGAAGAAGGGCTTTCTTGCTGGAGGATGATTCTGGGTCAAAACATATGGTTGTAATCCTCTTGCTACTCTTGATCCTAACAAAGCTATTCAAGTTTTCCTCCATATTCTTGTATGTTTACTTATATATGCATTTGTATGGTTAACACATATCTGGTCCTATGTTATTTATAAATATAGATCTTTGTTCTTCGATAATAGTATGTTGTTGTGATTCCACAGGTTCTCTTTGAAGCTGGGTAGACGAAGAAGAAGCGACAAAGCTCTATCAGGAAGGAGAGGAATCAAACAAGGAAATCAAGCGCAAGACTAAGGTTGGTCTCCTTTGTTCCACTCTTATATATTTTCATAAAGGAAATTGAAAGTAGACTTTACTTGTTTGTTTCTAAGATAGATACAAGTCTTAGTGGGAATAGCAGCATCTGAGTGGACACTATTCCCGGTAACAAAATGGCGACTCCACTGGGAAGCGACTAGATTGTTTGTTAGCCTATCTTTGCTTCTTTTATAAACTTACAGATGGAGCCTGAAGCCAAGCCAGCTAGCCTTTGAACTGCATTTGTTATACAAATGCAAAGTAGATCAAGGCTGCTTCAGTCTATCTCCAGGTTTTGTTTATGAATTAAACAATCGATCTGCAAACATTCTAATTGCCCTAAGTGGTGGCTCTAGTAACCTACTTAGATCAACACCTGTGATTTACATATACTGAACATCACTTACTCAGCCTAAATCCCTGAACTGAATTGCAAATTGTGAGTAAAAACTCGTCTAAAGTCTCACACTAGTACCATCACACCCTTCCTTCAAGGAAGTCTATGTGCATCGCACTTCTCGTGTGCAGTAGGTGCGCTGCATACTGAATTCACTGTGTGATAGGTGCGATGGTCAGGGAAGGTTAACTTTACCTTCAGACTTTGGGTGTTTCCTCACTATTTTCAGTTATTCAGGAGTTTTGTTGTCTATCGTCAATGTATTTATGTGAAAACCCCCTTCTCTTACATTATTCCGCCTCCATAGTGCAAAGAACTATAAGTGTGTTTATGTATTGTGCGCCATTTTCAGTTCTCTTTTGCAAAGAAGTAGCATAGTCGAACTGTCGTTTCTTGATCTAAAAGTGTCGTAGTTGTCATTTTCAGTCATAGAAGACAATCCCATTGTTCTTGATAGTCAATTATACAATTACTCTTGTATATGATTTGGATTAGTAGTTTTTAAAGTCTCGAAAAGAAAATTTCATTTCGAAATCGCAAAGTGTCTCTCTTACCTTCACTTCATTTTGAAAAGAAATTTTTTGAGTATTGTCTCTTTGAAAATAACTCAAATTTGCACATAGCTTTCTTATCATCATTCATACATTAAGAATGATGAAAACAAATACATGCATGTGCATTTGCATTTAGACTGCTTGGTTTGATTTAGGATAGTGCATTTAGCGTGTGCTCTGTGCTTTTTGTTGAAAGATTCTTAACTTTCTTTCCTTAGTAGCTAGGATTTTCATTGTCAAAAGAAGATTAAACATTTGTTTATCATCTTAGACTAAATTTTAGGAATTGCATACACATCACGCGGTGAACCTGAAAGGAAATTTTTTAAGAAAGATCAACTTAAAATAAATTTAATGAATCTAACAACACTTTGGAACCTAACGCACAACAACTAGAGGTCTAGGCTAGAGACGTATTCCGGCGTCGTAAAACCTAGTAATTGTTGTTTTCATTGTTGGTTGGATGATTCCTCCACTCTAAGATGGTAAGTGCCAGTACGGACTTGTGCTCCCACGTATCGTTGAGTATATTTTGGGATACCACAATAGGCTGCATCCTTTATCCTTAGGAAGCCGTGTTTGTCACCCTATCAATCGCAATGCACTGAACACAGCATTCGGGAAGATTAACTGTCACATCGTAAAAAGTATTCTATAGTTTTGCGATTGGTTTGGTAATCCCCTCTGCCTAGATCTCCAGAGAAGTCTATTTTGCTCCTTTTCAGACTCCTTAAAAGAAAATTTCCTCTGAGCACTTGTCACTTCAGGCTCACTAAAAATCGAAGGTGACTAGAGTCATCTTTTGTTTTTCCTTGACTCTTTAAAACTAAAAAAGCAAGTTGTTTCAAAGCGTCTAAAATTTATTTTAATCGGAATAACATCACAAATTCCCTCGTTGGTATTTAGGTTGAGAAAAATGGAGTCTACCAACCAAGGATTTCCCCTTGGAGGAAATCCTAGTCCCTTCTCCTCTTGGGGAGATGTTGGTGAACTCCATATGGCCACATTGTCACTTCCAGGGTTGATGATTGGTTTGCTTGTCTGGCTCTTCTCTACCTCTGTCATTCAGAATACCATAATTCCTAAATAGTCAAGTCAGAAACTAGATGATACGAGAGTTTCCCACCAACCTTCTACTTCGTCTGATTCTCCCTCTCCTCCTTCCTCTTTGCTTAATAAAGCTGGTAAAGCTATAAATCAAGTAACTAAGAAGAAGAAGAAGCAGAAAGAGAAAAAGGAAAAGAAGAAAAAGGAACCAAAATCGAAAGGGGGCAACCAAGCGTCATCTAGCAAAAGTCCTCACACCGCACCATCTAAACCTAAATCTCCATGTGTCATTTGCAATGGAGACCACTATCACCGAGATTGTCCGTGCAACCCACGGATCTTAAGGGACTGATCTCCTCGTTTGCACAATCCGGTGTCGTCAACCTTTGATGATCATGTTGAATGCACACCATCAACTAGTGAAAGTGAAGCACCTGCATAGAAAAGGAATCCCAGATTTCCTTATAAATTGTGTGAAGGAAATCATGTCGTCCACCGTTGTTCCTTCCTTAACGAAGCTAAAAGCGTTTTGGATGACCGTCCTGCTTCACCGCTACGGCTCCCTCCTGGATGTAAAAAACTCTTGCCAAGTCCACCACTGGTTGAAAATTTGGCTGGCCCGTCATTGTGGTCGGTCGAAACGTATATCATTGAAAATGAACCCTCTGAATCCATACCAGATGAAATGCAAAAGGTCGAGACGAAAGTTGACCCAGTTTTGCCTTCAGAGTGTTCATCTTCAAATGCTACCGTCACTGAAGAGAAAGAGAACGACATCGTTCAAATTATTTTCGTAAACACAGACTCCGATGAACTTGTGGGTAGTCCACCCATTCCTTTATCGTAGGAAGGAAGTTCATTAGAGTCATACCCGACCATCTATTCGGTCCCACCTCCAAGCAACCTAGTCATTTCCTTTGACTGGAATCTACTAGACAGACCCCATTTACCAACTAGTGTATCATTCAGAATCATTGTACAAGCTTACAGAATGGTCATGGCTGGTACCATCATCGATGAAGGGGCTTCTGTGAGTATCCTTTCCTCACCGGCTTGGAAAGCGCTTGGTTCGCCATCGATTTTTCCTGAAATGAGAAATCTGACAGGCTTTGACAAAGGAACTAGTCGACCATTAGGGATCCTTCCAAATGTACCCATTACTTTGAGAAGGAAAACCGTTCACATGAACGTGATGGTAGTTCAAGGACCCTCCAATTATAATCTACTCCATGGACGCGACAATATTTATTGCATGGGAGCCGTCATCTCCTCACTCTTTAGAGTAATGTGTTTTCCGCACGAAGGCAGAATGGTCAAGCTCGTAGACCAAATGCCATTCCCCAGTTCACACATCAAAAATAGTAAAATGCCATCCCTAAATGGTCTTTTCACGCAAGGAATGTCTCATCGATCTCCAGTCCGTCCACCTGATGAGCACGAGTGATTCAGGAGGATATGAATGAAACCTAGGGGGCATGCACCCTTGTCTGTTTCGGTAGGAAAACCTTGGGTATAGAGTAGGTTTCTGTAGACGATATAGAACTAGTCTGACACACCTGTCCTCATAGGAAAATGGGATTAGGCTGGAATAAGATACCTTCGTCAAAGTTATGTGAGTGAAGCATCTCTACGTCACTCACCTTTTTCTATTTCGGTAGACATTGACA
Source organism: Pinus taeda (assembly GCA_000404065.3). Lineage (NCBI taxonomy): Eukaryota > Viridiplantae > Streptophyta > Pinopsida > Pinales > Pinaceae > Pinus > Pinus taeda. Next base: position 84,810 of record APFE031406091.1, read on the forward strand.
AGGAAGCATTATGTTTCCTACATGGATGGAAGTTTCATGGTAACCTGGGAATTTTTCGCTATACCTGGGGGCATGCAAACCTTTCCGCATGCAAGTGAAGAGCAACCATTTATTTTTTAAACTTGTAGGACCTCTAACCCTTTAAACCCGTAAGGCTGGTCGTTTCCTAGCTTGTATAAAGAAAGGATCCGGGGAAAAGCTTTCAAAAGGTGAAAGCCTCATAAAAAATGGCATCTTGAATGAGACATCCTTATTATAAGACTGGCGAGTAGTCTTACCACATAGTTCAAGCTCGTTTAAAAATAAACCCGCCACGAGAAGTGTTAGCACATAGTTCAAGCTCATTAAAAAATAAACATAAGTCATGAGCAAATGTTTTCCCCAGAGTTTAAGCTCATTAAAAAATGAACTGGTAAATAACCATTGTGAATTCCTTATCGCCAACTTTTGAGCCTTGGTCATGTTCTCACCATCACCTCCACTCTGTTTTTAGCCGATCATTCACCTCCATATGATTTCTTACCCTTTTGAGGAACATCTGTGAAGAGTGATTCTATTAGCCATCCTTGTGACACTGCCATGATTGGAAAATTCCAAACCTTACCTGGAATCAGCTGCTACCCAAAATCATCACTCGTTCCTCGAAAACGAGTGTCCTTTAAGCTCTTTTCAATGGAATCGTAAAATATGAAAATATTTCCTATCGATTAGCCTCTCTGGCTCGTTAAAGTCATTGGAAGTGCTATCCCTCCTGTAGATTTTAATCTTTTTGGACCTGAGGGATTATTACACAAAAAGATCGAGTGCTTGTCTTGTTCGGCTCGTCAAAACTATTGAAAATTCATCCGTTTCGTATTATTTTATGCTTTTTTGGACTTAAGGGATTATATGATGAAAAAGAATCTTTGGAGTCTCCTTTCCATCCCTTTCAGACTCTCTAAAATTGAAAAGGATCGAGTTATCTTTGTCGTTAAACTCGTTAAAACTGAATAGCGACAAACTCGTCCAAATGGACGAGAACGAGTTTCACTGTCACTAGGCTCGCTAAAATATAGCGACAAGTTCGCTCGAAGGGAGGATTATAGAACAAGCATATGTTATCCTCCTTAAGCTTGACAAAAATAAAGAGGTAATGGTCAGCAATGACTGGGGAAAATTGGGAAGAAAACTTGAAAAAGCTTTCTTGGTAGCAATTCGCTCTTGAACATGACACTTTCCTTCCGCATCCAAGCCGGGTTGGGTTGTTCTGTTCACTGGTCATCACCATTGGTATGTCACACCATCCATATTTGGGGTTAACACTACCAATCCATCGTCAGTGTCTCCGATATGTTCAAGAGAAGTCATTCAGACAATTTGCCTGTGTCTCACCCACTGCAATACACTCATGCTCCATTCTTTCATGACCGCCACCCTGAACCTTGTATCGTCAGACCGTTTTCACCTCCAAAATCATTTGCTTCATTTCATGTCGTAGATGTGGGATTCATTAAGGCCCTCCTACAACAGGTCACTTCTTGTCGACATCAACTCGTTATCCAAGAAGTTGACTTAGGAACAACCCCTTTCAGTACTTTGAGGCTTGCATGCCTCAATGGCAAGTTTCTCACTTTCGGTGGCAGGTTTACATTAATGGCCTTCGACCGAGAGATTTTGCGGGGTGTTTGATGCCAAGTCCTTTTTCACACCATGCGAATTGTACTGTAGTACCTTGAGGGTCATTGTCATTATTGGTGATTCCTCTCGCGCCTGTTAACAGCTTACATAATTGGCTGGTAATCAGGCGATGTCTTTCCATGTTCGACTCCAGAACATTTTTCACATGGATCGACTTGTACTCCGAGTGAATATTGAATGAGTTTTGAAGACCCTGGATCTAGTCTCATCTATTTGGGCTGCGATATATTCAGGAATATAAGGACATCAAATGTACATCATTTCTGAATAGATGATCATCCAAATCAAATGATGATGAGTCCGAATCATCAATCTGTTGTTGGGTTGTGTTATATTCTTTCCACAACTAACCTACGTAGTCAACTGGGGGGTTAGAGGGGGGGCGGAGCCCCCCTTGTCCCGAGGGTTTGAAGTGGGGCTAGTAGCCCCCCTCTACGGGGTTCGGGGCAGCGGCCTGAGAAATTTTTTTTTGGACCCTATATTAGGTTGGGCGAACCTACCTATGGTTTTCAGTCCATGGTTTTGGACGAGATGGTTTTCGGTCCATAGTATTGGATGCTTCGACATGTATAAATATGTATTGTAACATTGAAAGGAACATAATGAAAAATCAAGATGGTAGACCTAGTTTTGGGATCCAGTGGGAAATCTCTGTGTATATGTGTTTTATGTGTTATGCTCTTGCATTGTTTATTTTTTCTGTGATTTAGAATTCGTATGCAGGTAATTTCTGTATGAGGTTAAAACCTACATTTGGTATCAGAGCTATTTTGGCTTCAAGGG
>APFE031406092.1:0-12208 GCA_000404065.3 Pinus taeda
TTGTCTTAAAATACTTTTTGTCTTAAACTGTTTTTGTCTTAAAATATATTTTTTTAAAGTTTTTTTGTCTTAAAATATTTTTGTCTTAAATCTTATATTTAAAACAAGTCAGATGATATTAAATTTTAATGTAAAGTTAAAATCGTACCTTTCACGAGAAGAACAAGGGGTGAACGAGGGCGTGGAGGAAAAACCAGGGTATTGATCGATTATAGAGGCAGTCCGCCATGAAAGGATGCACAAGAGGGAGCTCCACTCCCTCCTTCAAGTAGGTGGTGGTTAGCTGGGGGGAAAAACCGATGTAAAATGATAGAGAGCCTTCAAAAGGAAAAGAGAGAAGCAAATAAGAAGAGCAAGAGGGACCGAGGCAAGGGAGCATAACGAAGCATTGGAGATTGTGGAAGATATCAGGGAGAAAAGCATTAAAGACAAAGCACACATGGGACCATGCAAACCCAAAGTGGCGGTAATTCCCAGAATCATTTTAAATGACCCAACGTTGCAAGCGCACAGGGATCACATGAAAACTTATGCAATCATTTGTAAATTCATGGGGTTGTGGCCCACTGAAAAAGCTTTACAAATGTGGATTAAATACCACTGGAAACCAAAAGGCAGCATTGACCTACATCTTGGATCCAAGGGTTTGTTCACTGTAGTTTTTGCTAATATTGAAGACAAAGACAGAGTGTTTGAAGGAGGGCCTTACTTCTTTGTTGCTGCAGGCCTTTATATGAGGTCGTGGATCATGAACTTTGTTCTGGAACGTGAAAATTTCACCTCAATCCTAGTTTGGGTAAGACTCTACTCTCTACCCCTTGATTACTGGCAAACAAAATCTCTATCAGCCATAGGAAACAAGTTAGGTCGTTTTGTCAAAGTTTCTAAGGCCACTAGAAGAGGAAAGTATACTTCCTTTTCTAGAATGTGTGTGGATATGGATCTCTTTGGAGCGTTGCCAGATGAGGTTATTCTGGAAGTGTTTGATGAGTAATGGACACAAACAGTAGATTACGAACACATTCCTTTCAGATGTCGCAAATGTCACGAGCATGGACATCTGGTCAGAGACTGCCCTCTCAATAAGATAGAGGATAAAAGTAAAGCTAATATAATGAAGGATCCAAAAAGCTTCTTCAAGGTAGTACACAAAGGAAAAGGGAGAAAAAGAGGACTAAGAACAAGCAAAGCCAAAGAGAAACATGTTAACCAGAAGAGGTTCCAAACCCTCGAAGAAGACGCAGATCCTACAGACACTGATAAAGCAGGAGGAGGAAACACAGTGGAGGAGGAGAAAGAAGAAGAAAAGGAGAAAATACAAGAGAATGACAATATGAAAGAATTTATGATGAGTAATGTTGAATAGGTGATGGATCTTGACATGACCCAAAGTGAGATAGATATGGAGGACCATGAACGTCAGGAAATCCTTGAGAAAGAAAACCTAGATTTAGAAGGTTTTTTTAATCAAGGAACCGAAGAAGGGCTAGAATCATTACCTGCAAAGGAATTCAACAGGGTTCAACAACTGTTTTTATGGAGGACCCAAACTAAAGGATTTGGCAGACTCAATAAAAAAGAAAGGCAAGGCAACGAAGGAGTGAAGACGATGAAAGATATGGCAGGACTAGCACCCAGAATCCCAAGAAAGAAGAGGGGTTAAAAAAGCAGAATGAGTTGTTGATGGAATGCGGAAAGCTAATGATAGATTCAGGTAAGATGAAAGACCTATCTAGTTACTCCTTTACAAATCTTTAATTATGAAGTTCACTTCTTGGAACATCAGAGGTCTACGTAGTAATAGAATGAAACGAGCATCTCTGGATGTGATTTTCATAGAGTAGACCAAGTGTTCCATTCATAAGATAAGAGATATTAATGGTAAATGGCTCAATAGATTTGAGTTTCTAGAAGTTAAGGCAGAGAATACAGCAGGAGGTATTCTCACTCTGTGGAATCCACAAAATATTGACTTAGTAGATGCGGAGGCATCTAGAGATTATTTATCTGCAGTTTTTCAACCAATAGGAGATAAGGAAACCTATCTGGTTACAAATGTCTATGGCCCACAGAGAATAGAGGCTAAACTAAGGCCTCTAAATTCTCTGGAGACTCTCAGAAACAGACATGCAGGAATACCTTGGATCTTAGGGGGTGACTTCAACATGATTAAGTCACTCACGGAAAAAAAGGGGGAACCAGAGTTCTAGGCAAAGACTCTATGGTTTTCCAAACTTTTATTGATGAAATGAAGTTGGTGGACATTGAAATGCACAATGACATCTTCACATGGAACAATAAAAGAGGAGGAGAGTCTCAAGTAGCTTCCAAATTAGACAGATTCATAATCTCAAAGGATCTTATGCTCAATGACAAGGAAATGGTAGCAGGAGTACTACCCTTTGGGGGTTCTGATCACTGGCCGATACAACTGGAGGTACAGGGCATTGGTAAACCCAGGAACAGACCTTTTAGATTTGAAAATATATGGCTCTCCCACCCAGATTTCATCAGCAATTTAACCAAGTGGCTGGAAGAGGATTTAAATATTCAAGGTTCCAAAATGTTTATCCTTCAGAAAAGATTAAAACATATCAAGCTACGGCTCAAGGACTAGAACAAGACTGAATTGGCAATATCTTTGAAGAGAAAAGGATGATTGAAAGAAAACTACAGGAACTTAACCAAGGCCTCATTAATGAAGGCCATGACAAAGCTCGACATGATCAAGCCACCGGATATCAACAACAATGGGAGAATTTATGCAGTCCATAGGAAATTTTCTGGAAGAAAAAATCTATAATCCAATGGCTAAAAGAAGGTGAACGCAATAGCAGATTTTTTTCGCAAATCCACCATGGCAAATAGAGCACATAATAGAATTTCTCTAATTAAGGATGAAAGAGGAAATAATCTCAATTCTCATGAAGAAATAGAGACAATGCTAGTCCAGCACTTTAGAAACATAGCTCAGGAAACCTGTTATGATAGAGAATATTATATCTAGGAAATCACCAAGAACATCCCCAGGATAGTCTCTACAGAGGAAAATGTTAACCTTTATAGGCCTGTGATGGAAGAAGAGGTTAGTGGGGTTCTCAAAGAAATGTAGAATGGTAAGGCGCCAGGACCGAATTGTTTCAATGTGGATTTCTTTAAAGCTTGCTAGAATATAGTCAAACAGGACATTCTGCAAGTAGTGGAAGATTCCAGGAAACACAGAACCATTTTGAAAGCTCTGAATTCCTCCTTCATAGCCCTGATCCCTAAAGAGGAGCAGGCTCAAACCCTAGATAGATTCAGGCCTGTAGCTCTATGCAATTTGGTTTACAAGATAATATCAAAGGTGGTTGTAAACAGGCTCAAACCCCTCTTACCTGCATTAGTTTCGGGGGAACAATCAGGATATGTGGAAGGAAGGAAAATTCTTAATAATATAATCTAGGCACATGAAGTGGTGCATTCTCTGACTAGTAAGAAAAAGATGGTATGATCATGCAACTTGATATAGCCAAAACTTATGATAAACTGAATTGGAACTATATCAGGAAGGTTCTTATTGCTATTGGGTTTGATCACAATTGGGTAAGATGGATCCTGACTTTAATCACTTCTTCTAGTTTTTCAATTCTTGTCAATGGCTCTCCCTCAGAGACTTTTACCCCGACCAGGGGCCTCAAGCGGGGTGATCCTCTTTCTCCCTTTCTCTTTATTCTCATGATGGATGGTCTAGGCAGAGCCATTAAGTATGCTAATGATGTTGGTAAGGTTAGGGGCATACAACTCGCTGATAATGGACACACCTTAAACCATCAACAATTTGTTGATGACAACCATGTTGCAAGGAACAACCACAGTCAAAGAATCTCTTGCCTGCAAACAAATCCTTAAGGACTTTGCCAAGGCCCCTGGCTTGGAAGTTAATCTTTCCAAATCTAAGATCTTTTTCTTTAATACTCATATTGCTATTCAGAGGAACATATCCAGAATTCTGGGATTCCAAAGAGACTCTCTTCCCTCGAAATACCTGGGGGTGCCTTTAACTGCAAAACAACTTCACAAAAGTATTTGGGAGCCAATTATCAGTAAGTTGCAAGACAAAACTAGGAAATGGACTATAAGATCTTTAAATTTGGCTGGTAGGTTTGTCCTCACAAAGGCTGTGCTTCAATCAATCCCAATCTTTATGCTTTCTACCATCCCTACTCCCAAAGGTATTTTGCATCAAATGAGAAACAGACAAAGAGACTTCGTTTGGGGAAAGGGGGAAGATAAGAAGAAATGGGCCTTAGTTGCCTGGGATAAAATTTGCAAACCCAAAAACCACGAGGGTCTTGGTTTAGATGATCCTGAGATTCTTTGTAAGGTCCTAGGGGCTAAACTTTGGTGGCGTTGGATAAAGGAACCAAAAACACAATGGGCCATTACTTGGAAAGAAAAATATGCAAGTACTTGGACTAATAATGAACACATAAGGATGGATGGGAATATAAGAGGATCTCATATTTGGAACAAAGCCTGGGATAACAGAAGACTGATTCAATACCATAGCTTCTGGGAAATTAGAGAGGGAGACTTGGCCTTATTCTGGGAGGATAGATGGCAACAAGAACCGATTCTCTTACAGGAGGACTTGAAGGACCTCAAAGCAGAGACTGATACTAAGGAGCTCACCCAAGTCAAGGATTTTTGGGATCATACCAATAGTGCAGGGAAGTGGAGAAAATGGTGAAATTTAGACCTCCAAGAGGACAATCATCTTTTAACCAAAGTTGAAAGACTAATGAAAATGTTGGAGCAAATGAAAATTCTGGTTTCTAGGGGGAATGACCAAATGAGATGGGGTAGCAACAATGAAGGGAACTTCAATCTTAAAGAGGCTAAACTGATTCTCCTTGATCTTGATCCCCATGCTCCTAATAGGCTTTGGAAAAACCTTTGGAGGCATCTGGGTTGGATGAAAATTAAACTCTTTCTGTGGCTAGTTCTTCAAAGGAAAATCTTGACCTGGGATAATATAAGGAAAAGGGGATTCCTAGGGCCTTCTAGATGCCAACTCTGTGAAGCCCAAGAGGGGACCATTGAGAATCTTCTCAACAATTTCTCTTTCACCTCCAGATTATGGGATTCTTTTGCAATTATCTTCCAACAATCTGACAGAGATATGGGAAGCATTTTCAACACTCTCACCAAATGGAGAAAGAACTTTTTAGATAATGAATTTCTTTGTTCCGCTTGGGCTTTCACACCAAGTTTCATCATTTGGAATGTTTGGAAAGAAAGAAACAATAGGATATTCAAGAATGTTAAGAACTCTTCCCAGAATATCTTTGATAGAATCCTAAAACAGATTAAGGAAACGGTTAGTACTACCATCAGAAATCTTCCCTCGAACCCACCTTTGGCCACAGTCTGGAGGATTCTCTACAGGCTATATTTTCAGGGACTGGTTCCTCAGGGCTCTGTAAGGATTGGTTCAATGGGGGACCCGAAACTTGACTTCTGGCATCCTCCCCCTGAGGGCTTTCTCAAATTCAACATCGATGGGGCTTCCAAAGGTAATCTGGGCAAAGAAAGCCATGGAGGGGTGTTAAGACATGATAGGGGAGATATTCTTTTCATAGTTTATGGCAATTCAGGAAAAACCACCAACAACATGGTGGACTTAATGGCCATGGAGCAAAGTCTTGATTTCCTGGTTCAGGAAAATCAGCAAAACACAATCATTGAAGCAGACTCTGAGATCGTCGTCAACTTTGTCAGAAGAATAAGCTAGGGAACAAGGTCGAAAAAAGCCTCTTCAAATTGGAGGCTTATTCAAGTCTTCCAACGGATTCATAATCACCTACAGAGCCTGAGAACGGTGAGATTTTCACATGTGAGAAGAAAGGCTAACAAGCTAGCGGATTTGCTAGCCAATCAAGCAGTTATCTGCACAGATAACATGGCAGTGATGAATTGGCGTGATTCCCCTAACAACAGACTTAAAACGGACTGTCAAAACCAAGCTATTGAAGACAATACAATGTTCCTTAAGAGAACAATGGAGATTGGAATGGTTGACCAGCCAGGGTCAGCTCAAAAGCATACTCACAATGGTGTTTTTTGATAATCGTTCAGAAAAGATAGCCGATGTTTCTCGGATCAAGGGTTGCACGGAGATTTACAGTTGTTTTGACAAGGATCCAAGAGCTTCAAGGGCAGCAAATAGGAAGGAGCTGAAAGCTTAGCACTTCAGGTCAGGGGAGCAAATGAAACTTGATGACCATGAAACTAGAGTTTCCCTTTCCCAGTCTTTCTTTCCGCACCTTGGGTGGTTTTCCGTTGATCACAACAAGCTCAAGTGGGAAGCAATTTTTGCTTTTTGGGAGCGATCCCACTTAGGAAGCGCCACGTGGCGGTGGGGTCGGAAGGATTACCACCTTTATCGCACACTAACTTCTGAGTTAGTTGGCAGGTGTGATTTCCTTCTCCACCATCAGATCTCTTAAGGCGTTTCTACGGTGCAGATTGTTTAGTTTTCGGCGGGTGGTTTTTTATGACAGATTGGGTCTATAACCGTCCGATCGTTTGGACAAGTCCTACAGTCGTGATTAAAAGAGGTAGTACTTGTTACTCGGTGACGGTGTTCGTCGGGGAACAAGGGGTTCTCCTCCCCAGCTTAAGAACCCATTTCTATGCTTTAGGGCGGGTTTTAGGCTATTACGGATGCTTATTTAGGGGTTCTTCTCAGTCCAACTCCATCTCCTTATTTTCTACTTTGGAGTACAGTTAAGTGTAAAGTTAGGGGTAGAGTTAAGTTGTTTGGCAGTTTCCCTTTTTTCTCAGAGTCTGAGAATTTTTTACTACTCTATGTACTTTATTTTGTGATTAATGAATAGAAGGTCTAACTCTTGCATTAGCAGAAAAAGATATTAAATTCTAATGTAAAATAATTAAAATAAAAAGTGGCTTTTTTTAAAGACAAAAGATTTATTTTGTCTTAAAAATATCCTTGGTGTAGTAGTGGGTCATTAATAAATTATACAAATACAATACTTAAAAAGACGAAACACCATAAATTAAATTATACAAATACAATATTTAAAAAGACAGGACACTATAAATTAGGCCAAAGACCAGGGAACAACCCACAAGGGTAAATCCCATCGATCCTTTCCTTATAGATTAATTGTAAACAAGAGAAATCCTATTCAAACTAACCAATACTCCAAGTGCCAAATTAGCCCTGCAGACTCTGCCATGATTTGTCCATGAAGCAATCAATCAATCTTCCACATGCATGTCCTTAAGATGCCTTGTCCCACAAAGATATGTAGCTCACATTTCACAAGAATAATTGTAGATATTTCTACAAATCTAGCTCTAATACCATGTAGATTTTACTTGTAGATTCAACAACTTATGTGATATGCTAAAACACAAGACAAGAATCTACTCTACTCTTCAGCGGAAACCAAAATTGATCAATGAAAATAATAAATAGAAAAGGAAGAATATTTGTAGGATTGAACCCCGTACAGAAATAACATGCATACTGATTCTAAAAATAGAAGATAAACAATGGTGAGAGCATAAAACATAAAACAAATATATACAGAGATTTTCCCCTGGATCCCAAAACCTGGACTACCAGATTGATTTTTCATTATATTCCTTCCAATGTCACAATACATATATATACATGTCAAATAATCCATAAACCCCAATCCAATAACCCTAGATTAGAACATAACCATAGTTCCCTTGATCGAATCTACAAAATACCATGGACAATAAACTATCAAGCCCAAAACCATGTGCAAAATCCATGTACAAAACCATGGGTAGGCTCACCCACCTAATATAGGGTCCAAAACAATTTTCCCAGGGCATTGCCGCAGACCCTGTACAAGGGGTTACCACCCTGCCTGTGACCCCTTTCGTGCATGGGGTAGTTGTGGAAAGAATATAACACAACCCAACATTCTTCCACTTATTGTTTTCTTTCCGTAGGGGGTCACACTAGAGCTTAGTCATTGATCCAATGCCCATTGTTTCTCCACACCATGAGAACTTCTCAGTGCTCACAGACTTTTTCCTTAACCATATCCCTCACAAAATGATATTGAACATCAATGTGCTTTGTTTTTTATTGATAAGCAAAGTCCTTTGCCAAGAAAATTTCACTTTGGTTGTCACAATCTATCCTTATAGCTCGTTGTACTAACCCCATACTTGAACGCAATCTCTACAACCAAACTGCTTCCTTGCTTGCATGAGCGTTTGCCATGTATTCTTCCTCTGTAGTTGAAAGTGACACTACAGATAGTCTCTTACTCACCCAACTGACTGTACCTCCAAATAGGTTAAACACATACCCACTTGTAGATCTTCTCTGATCCAAATCTCTAACCGAATCTGCATAAACAAAGCCATGGATGTCCAAAATTCTGTCCAATCCTAGTCTTCCTTGGTAGCACAAACCATAATCATTAGTGCCATGCAAATACTTGAAAACATGCTTCGTTGTTTTCCAATGCTCCTTCCCTAGTTTTGGCATAAACTTGCTCAATACTCCCACTGCATGTGCAATCTATGGTCTAGTACAGACTACTGCATACATCAGGCTACTGATTGCACTTGTATATGGAACATGGGATATGTCCTCTTCCTCTTCTTGTGTCTTGGGACACCGTTCAATAGATAACTTTACACCTATAGGAATACGAACCTTCACCAGTTTACTCTCTTGCATATTAAACCTCTGTAGTATTGTCTCAATATACTATCTATGGTTTAACCAGAGCTTCCTTTTTGCCTGATCTCATTTAATTTCCATGCCCAAAATATTGTTTGCAGCACCAAGATCTTTCATGTCAAATTTTAAGGGCAATTGGGTCTTCAAATCCTGGATAACTTCTTTGTAATTTCCAATCGGGAACATATCATCCATATACAAAACCAAATAAATAACATGGTCGCCAATAAATTTAAAATACACACAGTGACCTGCTTTGCTTCTGGTGAAGTCAAGTCCCCGTATAAATGTATCAAGTTTTTGATACCACATCCTTGGTGATTTTTTTAACCCATACAAAGACTTTTTTAACTTGCATACCAGTTCTTTATTACCCTTCATCGAAAAGCCTTCAGGTTGCTTGATGAGCACTAGTATTGCAACAAGGATGCTGTAACTCCTGGGCTACCAACTTTACTTTATCAACTCGGGGTTCATAAAAACTTGGAGGTGACATTGTTGTATACACAAGTAGAAGTGATGGTCTACCTGTTGTCATTGTTCAACTGGCAAGAGACCACTGGGGTTTTCAAGCTAGTCTTCTATGGAGTCGGAAGAAGCTTGATTTCTTTATGGAATAAAGGAGAATCTACTTTAAGAGAGAGCTACTCTACTGCAATAATGGAGAAGACTGAAATTTAATGCTAAATCACACCATTTCCTAATTATCTGCTCAGAATATATGTTTTGCATGAATGCTAAATCAACATGAACCAAATGCTACTATCTAATTTATAGAATTAAGAAGCATCAAACATCAGTAATGTGGAAGTAAAGAGACTGAACTAAATCTGTTTTTGCCTTTTTGTCTTTTCATGCAAAATCAAGTATGAAAACTAATTTCTTCTATTGATGTAGCAGGTGAATTAAGGATGTTTGAGGATGCTTGGAAGGGTTATGAGATGGTTTGATGGTGTGGGAGACCCTTGGGAGGATTTTGGTGACATTCTAGATGTTTTCCCTCAATTTGGCCTCAAAACAGGCCATTTCAAGAGAACCTATGGGATTCCGTGTAAACCTACAAGATATAGCCGAGAGAAAAATATGAGGTGTTAGAGGTGATGGAAGGCCTAGGAAAGGTGTTTGATGGGTCGAATGGAGTGGGAGAATGTCTAGGATCACTTAGAAGTCAACAACAAAGATAGGAGATGGTTGGATTCGCTCAATGTGCTTGGAATAATTTCTATGAAAAATGATGAAAACTAGTGAAGGTGATGGTGAAAACAAGGGATGACTAAGGTGGATGGAATGGAAGGTGGCTGATGGATATGAAGTCTTAGTCTCTTCCTGTAGCACTTGCTCTACATAAAACATGTATATCTTCCAAAAAGCTATGTAAACAAGAAACATTCTCATAAACTAGAAAAGTTGAATTAATGAACTAACTGCCTACATTATGCATGAAGAAAGTTGTTGAAAGAAATGAAAGCATGAATGAGATCTACTGCAAAAATGAAGATGAAAAAAATGACAATGGAATCCAAACTTCCAAAACTCACTAGATAGTAATTTAAAGACAACAAACTCCAAAGCTCACAAAAGAAATGGAAATTTGTGTTTTTGGGGCTGCTTAAGGGTCCCTTCCTCAAGTCATGATCCCAGAGGGAGGAAGTGAGGCCGAGACACCTACTGACAACCTTATGGTGCTCCTTTTATCCAGGCTAACTTGCTACTGAATTAAGACACAAATAGGAGCAAACTAATAAACAACCAATCTAATCTACACTACTTGTAATGGAAATGCATCTAAAAGCAAATTACAATGAAGCTATGAAACTACACTAAAAATACATATAAAATAAAGGGGAGCCTTACCTTCTAGGGTTGGGCACTAACCCAACAGATTTAGCCCTCTAAGTTAACTCAGTGCTGGCTCAAAACAAAACTCATTTTTATTACCAAAACAACAAATTACATCAATAAAACTTTCACAAGTCTCGAGCTCGAAATTAGCTTAGAGTTTTACAACAAAAATCCGAATCCTAATGAGACTCTAGGCCTCTCTACTTATACAACTGAATTCCCCAACGAATTCCTTAAAATCAGGGAGGCTCGGCTCTCGAACTCGAGACAAACAAGCTCTTTGTCTCTCACTTGCTTGACTGCCTTCTAATCCTCATGGCTTGGCTTCTTGCACTCCGAGCTGGTGTGATGGATGGAGGAATATTCAAATGGGGGATAAGTAAATGAGGAGGATTTACCTCCTACAATCCCTCTCCCTTGTCCCATTCTAGTTTTAACCTTAGTGTCTAGTCAATTTAACGTCTTAAATTGCTCTACATAAATTATCAATCCAGGTATCGTAAACTAATGAAGTGTGGTGCACCATATGTGCTTAGTTAACCTTTTTTCTTACTTCGTTGTTTTATAATTTTTATCTTGTGTTGGAGTTTTGTTCTTTTTGGTCTCCTAAAGTGTCTAATGCAAATTGAAATCCTATTCTAAGGTCTTAAGAATACTTTTAAAGGTCAAATATGGATAGAGATTTGAAGACAAGGTTTATGTCCCTTATGGTAACTTCCAAAACTTAGCACTTCAAAAGATCTCAAAACATGCTATTGATCAAATCAGTACTTGAACAAAAGTGTAAATATGCAGCTACTTAAATCAAACAAAAGATGAAATACTGATCATGAAATCACTGTCTTTGCTTCCCATCTAATTACAGAAATAAAATTTAAACTCTTGCACTCAAACAAACAAAAAATTGCAGACTAATGAAAGCAAGATCAATTTACTTCACTTATAATCCGATAACTCGCCAAATAGCTTTTCGGGGTTAAGCCATGGCTCCGAAGATAACGCCAAATAACATGAAGAATTGATATCTAAATGAAATCAAATTACTTCACTTATAATCCGATAGCTTGCCAAGTATCTTTTCAGGGTTAAGCCATGGCTCCGGAGATAACATCAAATAACATGAAGAACTTGATATCCAAATTACCTACTTACAAATGAAAGTAAAATCAAGTCACTTCACTTATAGTCCGATAGCTCGCCAAGTAGCTTTTCGAGGATAAGCCATGGCTTTGGAGATAACATCAATAACATGAAGAACCTGATATCTAATTGCAAAAATGAAAGTAAAATCAAATCACTTCACTCATAATCTAATAGCTCACCAAGTAGATTTTCGGGGTTAAACCATGGCTCTGGAGATAACGTCAAATGTCATGAAGTACCTGATATCTAATTGTAGAAATGAAAATAAAATCAAATTACTTCACTCATAATCCGATAGCTCACCAAGTAGCTTTTCGGGGTTAAGCCATGGCTCTGGAGATAACATCAAATGTCATTAAGAATTTGATATCTAAACTAACTAACAACAACAAATAAATAAGACTAAAATCAAAGCATAACTGAAATTGAAAAGCTAAAAAAAACACAGTTAGAAGAGAGGCCAATTTCATGTCACTATTTGAT
>APFE031406100.1:0-16814 GCA_000404065.3 Pinus taeda
TTCATTCAGACATATGTGGTCCTATGCAGACTAAGAGTTTGGGTAAATCATCATATTTCATCACTTTTATTGATGATTACTCACGAAATTGTTGGGTATATTTTTTGAAGGCCAAAAGTGAAGCCCTGGATACATTCAAGAAGTTCAAAGCCCTTGTAGAAAATGAGAGAGGGTGCAAGATCAAATGTTTGTGGACTGACCTTGGAGGAGAATTCTGCTCAAAAGATTTCCAGAGTTATTATGATATGAATGGCATCAGGACAACATACACACCCCAGCAGAATGGCATAGCTGAAATAAAAAATCGTACTGTGGTTGAAATGGCAAGATGCATGCTACAAACTAAGGGATTGAGCAACTCTTATTGGGGAGATGCAGTTGCTACAATAGTATACATCCTCAACCGTAGCCCCACCAGTGCACTGGAAAATATGACTCCTTATGAAGCTACGTATGGAGAAAAGCCTAATGTTAATCATTTCAAAGTTTTTGGTTGTTTGGCTTATGTGCATGTACCTGACCAAAATAGAAAAAAGTTAGATGCAAAGAGTGAGTTATGAATTTTTATTGGGTATAGTGAGACAAGAAAGGCTTATAAATTGTATAATCCTCTAACTAACAAGCTTATTGTCTCAAGAGATGTAATTTTTAATGAAGGGGGAGTTTATGGTCATTAAAAAGGCCATGTTGAGAAGACAAATCTATTTTGAATGATAATGTAATTGTTGAAAATGATCATGAGCAACCAACTAATGCTTCTGTAACTAGTGACTTAACTCCACCAAGCAGCCCTTCATCAATTTCTTCAACATCAAGTTCAATTCCAACTTCTTCTCCAAGTTCTACAAGGAAGGTAAGAACATTGAGTGATATTTATCAGAGGAGTCCAAATCAAGCACATGAAGAAAGCCCAATAGGTGAGATAGTCAATTTTTCTTTGTTAGCCAAGGCTGAATTTGAACCATCATGTTTTGAAGATGCATGTACTAATGAGGTTTGGATGCAAGCCATGCAAGAGGATATGGATTCCATTCAAAGGAATGACACTTGGAAGTTGATAGAGCTTCCAAACAACAAGAAAAAGATTGACACGAAATGGGTCTGTAAGACTAAATATAACAGTGATGGGAGTGTTGAAAGACACAAAGCAAGATTAGTTGCTAAAGGATTCACACAAAAGTATGGAATTGATTATGAAGAGACATTTGCACCAGTAGCAAGACAAGATACCATTAGAATGTTGATTTCGTTAGCATCTCAGAAAAAGTGGAGCATACATCATATGGACGTGAAAAGTGCCTTCTTGAATGGGTACTTAGAAGAGGAAGTATATGTGGAGCAGCCACAAGGCTTTAGAGTGGAAGAAAAGGAGAAGAATGTCTACAAGTTGAAGAAGGCTTTGTATGGTCTCAACCAAGCACCAAGAGTGTGGTATCCAAGGATTCATGGATACTTTCAGGAAAATGGCTTCCACAAAAGTAAGAGTGATCCTACCCTATACTACAAACAAGAAGGTATTGATATTCTAATCATAAGTTTGTATGTTGATTATCTATTGTATATGGGTAGTAGTTCTAAGATGAATGATAAATTCAATGTTGCAATGATAAATTAATTTGAGATGAAAGATCTAGACATCATGAAATATTCTCTAGGAATGGAGATTTATCAAAGTAAGGATGAGATTTTCATTTGTCAGACAAAGTATGCACAGGATATGCTAAATAAATTTGATATGCTTGATTCTAATCTATCCCCTACTCCAAGTGATCATGGAGAGGTGTTATGTAGAGATGATGGTGCTGATTTAGTTGATGAGAAAACTTACAGAAGTATTGTGGGGAGCTTGATATTTCTAACCCACACAAGGCTTGATATTACATACTCAGTTTCACTTGTTTCAAGGTATATGACAAATCCATTTAAAATACATATGAAGGCAGCCAAGAGGATTTTAAGGTACGTGAAAGGCACTCTAAATTTTGGTATTCATTGCTACTCTTCTGAAAAGTTAAATCTTGTTGGATTTAGTGATTCAGAATGGGGAGGTAGTCTTGATGTCGTAAGTCTACATCTGGAAAATTGTTTCTCTTTTATTTAGGATTGATTACATGGAGCTCAAAAAAGCAAATCATTGTTGCCCTCTCATCCACAGAAGTAGAGTATGTCGCAGTTACCTCAACAGGTACACACACTCTTTGGCTCAGAAAAATTTTGGAAGAAATTGGAGAAAAAAAAAATTCAGCGTACAATGACTTATTGTGATAATGTAAGTGCCATAAAGTTAGCAAAGAATCCAATTCATCATAGCAGGACAAAGAATTTTGACCTGAAATATCACTTCATTAGATATTTGGTGTAGAAGAAGGATATTGAATTGAAGCATATAAATACTCAGCATCAACTAACATATATCTTCACCAAAGCAGTTGCAAAAGATCAGTTTTTGAAACTACGAGATAAGATAGTAAATCCTCATTAATCATTAGGGGGTAGTGTTGGTAATAATGCTTAATTAGTTATGTAAATTGATGACAAATTAGTCAGCATATTTTGTGTTCTCTGCAAAATTAAGGCAACAAATTGTTAGGGTGGTTATTGTTGGAAATTAGCTGTAGTAGTGTTGGAAATTAGCTATAATGGTAGTAGATTTGTTTCAGAGTTGATTGATAATCATTTTAGTAATAATTTTATTATATAAGAATGTAGTGAATGGACCAATTAATCTATATGATATTTGCAGTAGTTTTTAGCTCACACAGTAACTCTGTTTTTTTTTATATATGTATTTTTCTTCATAGTATTGTTGGCTTATCAGCTCGCTGAAAATAAGTCATTTCATATTCTACATGCTTTCAACCCTCCCACCAGAATAAATAAGACATGACAATATATGTACACATCCGACCCCTCTGCACCTGGCCTCTTTGGTGCAATAAAGGAAGTTACGGCAATGATGGGTGATTTCTCAGGCAACATTAAGAACATTTTGAAAACTTATAACCTCTGAGTTCAAACATTGGTAAAAGTTTACATCCATAAAGATAAATATTGGTGGGAGGTGGGAGCGTCCCATGCTAGTTGCTCCAATATCTCAAATGTTGCAAGATCAATGGGAAGAGTAGCAAGAGTTTGAAAGGAAGGCACATGCAAAATTTTTGAAAGTGCTAGAGTTGGAGTTGGAATTGGCGACCTCTGAAGACCTTGACAGCCCCAAATGATTTCAGTTTTTTCACATATTTCTGGAAAGAAATATAGCAACAATTAGCATTTTATTTTTTGTTTTGTCATTTTGGTACTGGTTTTTTCGGTCACTATTTTTAGTTAAAGACAAAATTTCGGTAACCATTCTTATCAAGTGGAAGTAATTGAAATACACAATATGTTAACAAAATTTCGGTAACCATTCATATCAAGTGGAAGTAATTGCAATACACAATATGTTGCATCCCCTAAAGAAAGAACAATGAATGAATAGAGCTATGTACATGGACTTACATTTGTTTGTATTTGATACTTAGAAGGATTTGAGAGACATCATTGGTTTGCTTTGGTTTGTGCCTCGTTCATTGGTTTGTGGTTACTTAGCGACATAGTTGGTTGATGCGAGGTTTTTTTTTATTGGCTGATCAATGGCCATGTTCAGAAGTTAATATAATATTAATATAATATAATATATATATTATATATAAACAACACACACACACACATATATATATATTATAAAAACACCAATATAATTTTTTTATAGAGACATTGCAAATATGTGGTAAAAATAAATCAAATAAAATTAAATTGTACAAAAGACATTAAATAGAAATTAGGGTTTCTAATTCAATTTCTTTTATTCAACTGTTCTCTAGTTTAATCATTCAATTTAATTTGAAAATGTTTTTATTTATTTATTTATTTTAATAACACTTTATTTATGACATTTTATTTATTTATTTATTTGTAAAATTTAATTGTAATGTACTTAGTGTTATTTCTAAGCAATTATAACTAGAAAAAATGCTAGTATGAATAATTTTATTTACATTATAGTCTATATAAATAATGTAAAGTGTAATTTTTAAATATTTATATAAATAATGGAAAGTGTATTTCTTAAATATTTATGTTTTTTTATAATCTTGGTAGAACCTTTATTTTTCATTATCTTTCAAACGTTCAATGGTTAGGTGGCCTCAATTGGTCTGTTGACCACCTAACAACATGATAAGTCATCCAAAAAAAAAAGAATAAGTCTATCCAGCAATACTAGAAAGGTCTGATTGGAAAGTAAAAGTTGTAAATGGATCATGAATTGTTTTATGATTTTGTTTATATTAATTTCATAATTATCTAAAAGAACCAATTGAAGTTGCATGTTTTACACCAAAAGTATCAGTCATCCAAAAACAAAATAGAATAAGTCTGTCCAGTCATACTAGAAAGCTCTAATTGGCAAGTAAAAGTTGTAAATGGATCATGAATCATTTTATGATTTTGTTTATATTAATTTCATTTTCCCTGTCATTCATGAAAACTATAATTTGCAAAATTATTTGAGAAAACCAACCACCTAACAACATGATAAGTCATCCAAAAACAAAATAGAATAAGTCTATCCAGCCATACTAAAAAGGTTTGATTGGAAAGTAAAAGTTGTATATGGATCATGAATCATTGTATGATTTTGTTTATATTAATTTCATTTTCCCTCCCATCCATGAAAACTATAATTTGGAATTTGGAAAACTATCTAAGAAAGCCAATCGAAGTTGCATGTTTTACACCAAAAGTAAAAGTCATCCAAAAAAAAAAATAGAATAAGTCTATCTAGTCATACTAGAAAGGTCTGATTGGCAAGTAAAAGTTTTAAATGCATGATGAATCATTTTATAATTTTGTTTATATTAATTGGTGTGATTTGCAAGTAAAAGTTGTAAATGGATGATGAATCATTTTATAATTTTTTTTATATTAATTTCATTTTCCTTGCCATTCATGAAAACTATAATTTGGAAAATTGTATGAGAAAACCAATCAAAGTTGCAGGTTTTACACCAAAAGTTATGAATAATTAGGAGCTGATGTCTAGCTCATTTTTATCTAATACATGATGATTTCTGAAATTTGCAAGGTTGTAATGAAAATGTAGATTTAGAAAGATAGCCATCGAAATTTGGGCTTGGAAAGATAGCCATCATGAATTAATATTATTTTCGAATCGAAGTTGCAAGTTTTACACCAAACATTATGAATAATTAGGAGAAGCTGTATGTGATGATGTCTAAAATTTGTGAGGTTGTGACAAAAATTTACATTTGGAAAGATAGACATAAAAATTTGGATTTGGAAAGATAGTCATCATGAACTAATATTATTTTATTGAGCATATATGATGTCATCTACTACCTATAATTTTTTTCAAAATATATCAAATATTTACTATTGGAACTTCAAAACCCATCTTTGAATATTAAGAGGCAATCTATGTTGGAAAGGCTATAAAATCTGTCAATTTGGCATAATGTAAGTGATTTATCTTTATCTTCTACCTTAGAATAACACATTTTATTTACTAATTTTTATCTTCAATGATTTTTTATGTCACAATGCTTCTCGAATTTATACATTATGATGTTTCCTTTGCAACATCTGGAGCAGTTGCTAATTTAAACATTATCAAAATTATCAAAATACTCATTATGCACAGCATGTGGATGAGTTAAGACATCTTTAATCAGTACAAGAATCTAGGCCAATGGAATCACGCATGCTAGTAACATGACAAATAATAGTGGATGAAACTATAGAATATCTAATCGGTTTAGATGCTTGGAGTCTCCTCATATATATCATCCTTAAATAAATAATAGATATAGTGACCAAAATTATCAAGAGGAAGGAATATTAGTAGAGAAGAGGATTTTTCAATAGAAAGGTATGACTAATGAAAAAAATTCACTCTCAAAATACATAAATATGGATCAATGGCTCACGTGAATGAAGATGATTATATTAAGAAAATGTATGCATTTAAAAATAAAAGACGTTATAAGAGAATCAATAGAAACCTCACTAATAGAAGAGCATAACATAAGCCATTAAAAATCCATTCATGGATGAAGAAGGTAAGAGAAAATTTATATCAAAACCTCATATCATACCTAGGATTTATGGAACACCTAATATCCATAAAGATATTATCCTCCTTAGACCCATTATCGACAAGAATAGGTCTCTAATGTATCTTCAATAAAATATGTAGGTAAAAATTTTAAAGGTTTGGTAGCTAGGATTGATTCCTAAATATGAAATTTGATCCATTTTATTAATAAGACCAAGATAATTAGGGATATTAATAATAGCATAGTTCCTATCCTTATGTATTACTATGATTCTATATTAATGAAGTTGTTAGTTCTATTAAGCACATTAATAACTACTAAAGAACATACTTAATGGATGTTTTTCTTAGATTTACTTTTGTTAACTTCCAATCAGAATTATACAAAAAAAAAGGTGTGGATTTCCAATGCGATACACCACTATAAAATGTTCACATCAAACATTCTTAGTGGATTCCTCTTGAATCCTTTTGTTTGAAAACCAATTTTTGGGTGAGATATATTCATGACACTAACGTGGACTAGTCTCATGTTATCGATTGTGTCAATAATTTTGTAAAACATATTAATAATAGTTATATTCTATATCAAATGCAACTGAGGAAAATAATTCAATTCCATTTTTATACATTCTCGTCACTACAAGTGTTATGAAACCAACTCAAAAAATATCGAAAAGATAGATAAACACATTCAAAATAAGCCTCTTCGAGGGGGAAACGTCCTTTACATTACACAAATGTACAATTCTTGGATGATACAAATGATAAGACCTCCTTTCTATATATAGGAGTCTAAGGGGTCATAATATAATTAGAGCCTACATAACAATAATAATGTAAGGGCACAACAATAACAATAGTGGGCTTCTATGGGGCACAATAATAACAATATGGGCACTACGTGGGCACAAAAATATAATAAGGAGTTCATGCTAATAACATTAAGGGGTTACACTAGTAGTGTAGTGACCTAAGATGCCCCTCTCCTTCAAAAAGTGTTGTCATCAACGCTTGAGTAGTTCTTAATGCTTCTGTATAAAATTCTCATACTCCCATGTGGAATCTTTAGTGGGTAAGTTCTTCCACTTGATGAGATACTCTGAAATTGATTGATTGCGTAGGTGTCAGGTTCTTGTTTTTATGAATGCTTCAAGTTCCAATATGATTTTTCCTTCCTCATCAAGTTCTGAGAATTTTGTTTCAACTAGGAGCTTGAAACTTATAACCTTGTTTAAGCATGAAACACGGAAAACTAGGGGCACTCGGGAAGATGCAGGAAGCTCCAATTTGTATTCCATAGTACCACTCTATTGCAGCACCTTGTAAGGACCATAGTACTTTGGTGATAATTTATTATTCTTCTTAGCTTGCTTGAGGGAAATTTGTTTGTGTGGTTGTATTCGTAAAAATACCCAAACGCCTATATCAAAACTTCTTTCGTTGTGATGTTGATTTTCCTATTGTTTCATTCATTTCCGCGTGAAAGTGAGGTTATCCTTTTTCTTCTTCATATGTCCTTCTATCTTGACAGCTTGAGGAGTGGTAATTCCTACCAATTCATTACAAGATATGGTCAAATTCATTTCCTCTTTCTCTAGGGTTGATTCCTAGTGTATATCCTCTTCTTTTGATATTTCTTGATCCTTTTCTTCCTCCTCTTCACAATCAACGTAAAATAATTTATTCTTAGCACACTTATGACCTTTAGTGTATTTGCTATCACATATGTAACAAAGGTCATTTTTTCCTTTTTCTTCCAATTGTTGTGTTGTCAACCTTGTAGGTTGTGGGAGGCTACAAGCAACAACACTTCCATATTTATAATTGCGAGTGGTAGAATTCGTTGTTGCCATAATTTTTCTTTCAATTTTTCTTTCTAGCTTGAATTCCTTCTCCAATGAATCAGGTTTCCAAATGCAAACCTCATGTTTAATGTTATCCTTTAAAGTCCCTATGAAGACATCAATCCTCTGGTTTTATAGAATATCATTTACCCTTATATTCAAATTTTGAAATTCCTCAATGTGCTCTACCATTGAACCCTTTTGTTTGAGATTTATCAATTGACTAAAGAAGGTCTTTCTCTTTGTATCCTAATAATGTGCTATCATTCACTCTGTAAAAAATGACCAAGTGACAAGGGGTTTATGAGCACAAAGCCCTTTATACCATAAAAATTGCTTTGGTTCTAAATATAAATATGCAATACATACCTTTTGTAATAGTTGAACATCATGTAGGACGAAATATTTCTCCATCCGTAATATCCATGTTATGGGATCCTCGCCATCAAACATCCTCAGATCGATATTTCGAATATGGTGGGTCTTCAATCCAATGTTAGATTCTATGAAATCATGATTAACATTTATTTTTTTCTCATCATGTGTTTCCTCTACTACCTTTTCACCATTAGGAAGCCTTTCTTGTAGTAGCTTTGTCCCACCTTCCTTCAAACCTTCCATGTGTCTCCTCAAAATATTCCATGTCTTTCTTCCAATATTCTTTCATACCATTGATATGAGCTTCCATGGCATAGATAAAATTATTTATCTGAGGTTTGATCATATTCTTCTAATCATCCATCTAGTTTTGATTACTAGGTGTTTCTATTTTCTTGATTCAAGTCATTCTTTTTCTTTCTTTAGCATCTCAATATTTAATCTGTTGTATCTCTCAAAATTTTAGATCTCCAATGTATGAACCTGTGAACTGCAGTAGCCCTTTCTGTCCTCTTTCCAATGCCACCAGTCTGATCAAAATTGGACTCTCCAATAAAGAGTTATGCCCAATCTCCTAAGGTGACCTGATTATACACTTTTTTAGTAGAGAAAACTTGTATGAAGTCTGTTCTCTTTTTGTAACTTCTTACGAAATTTCAATCTTATGCTCAAAGAGAAAGTTATACTGTTTTTCCCAAGGCCACTTGTTTGGAATGTAATTCGAGAGTCTACAAAACCCTAACTTCCTCAAATCATATATCCAAAAGTATATAGAGACAAAATCTGAAATTCGGAACCGAGGTTCAACAAGTGTTTGACTCAAATGGGTTTTTGTTTTAGCTTCTAAAGTGACGTAGAAAAAAAAAAAATTATAGTGAAAATTCCACGATGTCCTATTTCGAGTAGTGAAACCCTAGAATCCAAAGCTTTGATATCAAATATTATGAAACCAATTCACAAAAATATAAAAATGGTAGATAGACGCCTTCCAAATTAGCCTCTTCGAGGGGGAAACCTCCTTTGCATTACACAAATGAACAATTCTTGGATTATACAAATGAAAGAACCTCCTTTCTATATATAGGAGTCTAATGGGTCATAATATAATAAGAGATGACATAACAATAATAATGTAAGGGCACAAAAATAACAATAGTGGGCTTCTATGGGGGCGAATAATAACAATATTGGGATTACACGGCACAAAAATATAATAATGGGGTTTCACTAATAACAATAAGGGTTTACACTAATAGTATAGGGACCTAACAACAAGGGAGAATTTCTTTTTAAGCTAGTCAATATTTGATTAAAAGACACACTAAATAGTAACTTCATTTTCTCACCCATCATTACTCCTCTAGACAATTAAGGATCTTCAAAATAATCATACTACTAAGGCCTTTATAATATTGATGTGAGCATTTGTATCAAGAGAAACACCACCTAATAAACATTTTAAATAGGGAATACAAAAAATGGGATGTTGAGAAATTTTCTTAGAAAGCAATAAAGGTTCCCAAAATTTGTGACTATGACAAGATCCTTGATCTGTAATATAATGTGATGCCCCCCTTACATTCAAGGTATCTAAAATATTACTAGATTCATATGTAGGAAGAAGGATATAATTAATTTTAGGTCCCTTCATACCATCCAAGGTTGTCTTGAATTAGCAAAAGTCCCCACTAGCCTGTATCTTCATAAAAATGTTTATCATATTCCTAATTTCTATGACCTTTACTATATTATTTTGAGAAAGAGGTATTTTCAAGTTGGGATTAAAGAGAGTAAGTCTATTATTATTAATAATCATATCACATGCTCAAACATTGTTGATCATTCTAGCAACATTAATCATCATATTTTTCTTTTATTGTTCTCTTAATTTTCCCCTTCATTAGTGACCATTTTACTATCCCTTTCTTTATTTTATTTTACCTTTATCATGTAAATTGCTACTTTTGTGTTTTCAATGTATTTGTATTTCTATTTATGAGATCGATTT
This sequence comes from Pinus taeda, assembly GCA_000404065.3. Lineage (NCBI taxonomy): Eukaryota > Viridiplantae > Streptophyta > Pinopsida > Pinales > Pinaceae > Pinus > Pinus taeda. The sequence continues at coordinate 10,349 of APFE031406100.1, forward strand.
TCCTTTAGTTTTAAGTGTGTATTTCCATGGAAGAATAAATATAATTATATTCCTTAATATAAAATTCATTACAAGGTTATAATTTTTATAAGATCAATTAATCACATGAAATACTTGTTCTTGAGTATCACAAATTTCTCCCAACTATATATATATATGTCTATGTGTGTGTGTGTGTGTGTGTGTGTGTGTGTGTGTGTGTGTGTGCGTGTGTGTAATTGATAACTTATAATCTTAAAATTTAATGTAATACAACCTATGTAATCAACATAGAAGCGATCCTTAAACCCATTAAGATAGAAATTATGACTTGGTACTTTAAAGAAAAGAGTTAGCCTCTTAGGAAAATCTTAAAGTAAATGTTATGATCCCCTCTTCAATTTCAAAGAAGCAATGCTTCCCTTTTGATATGTGGAATATTCTTACTATAGCCTTAGATGAATGCAATGAGTAAATGCCAAAAAGAAAGCCCAACATATCTTCTAACAATGTCTTATACAACAAATTTATATATTAAGCACAAAAGAAATGAATATGAAAATACATAATTTATGTATCTGGGTCTATCTTTCATAAGTATTATTCATTCCACTTTAAAATGATTTGAATCTTTGAATTAGCCATGACTTTGCGAGATGAAATAAAAAATAAAATAAAATGGATAGGTTTTAAAAGAACATTAAATGCCTAATTATGTTAGAATAACATGATTTTGTAAAGCCTTAGATGAAGAAGAATCCATTGATACATTACCATACAAAATCATGACTGCAACATAAAAATTGAATAGAACCTTATGGAGAAATTTAACGATTAATTATTAGTGTAACAAGTTTAACATGAGCTAAAATTATAACAATCCCTTATATAACAACCAGATAAATTGAAATAATATATTCCTTTAATATTTGTAGGGATCTCGATCCTTTGAAAATAAGAAGCTATTGCAAGAGATGAGAAGATGTAATCTGATCTATATCTTCTTGCTAATAACATCACATGGAAAACCTAAAGGAGGGGCAAGTGTATAAGAGTATGTGGGAGGGAATTTTTAGGAGGGTAACCAACAATATCTTCTAGAAATGAAAACTCATCTTTAGAAAAAACTCTAACCCCATTCTAAATGTGAGCCTTTCCTTTTATAATATTCTATCCATATTTGCAACTACTTGAAGATTAGGTTTTTATTCTTTGTATTAATTGAGTATAAATTCATTTTTCAAAAAATAATTTATTGATAGGCCCAAAGTGATCACAACAATTGTTTCAATTTAAAAAAAATGATATCTATAATGTAATATGTTGAAACCAACACCAAACTTTTCTTCAAATTTTTGTATTTCCAATGAATTCTTGTTTTCTCTATTTGGATGTTGAGAGCTTGAGTTATGGCATCTAGAAATTCATGCCTCAACAACGATTAATATTTTGGAGGTATATTTTAGTTTTTAATGTACAAAATCCCCTATGCATACTGGTGATATACTTCAACATGCTTATAAGGATATCCTCCTCGATATTGTTCATGTATTAAGCATACAAATTCATCGAACTATGTATAGTTTGTGAGAGTGTAAATGTAGACATATTAAAAATTAGGTTGGAATGGAGTTGTAAAATTATAGATATGGTGAATAGGAAAAGAAAGAAAAATGGAAAGTGGAAAGGATAGGAATGATATAATAGAAATATTGGAAATTACAAAATAATATGATGGTAACTAAACATAATAGAAGAAGGAAAAAAGTAATCGAAAATGAATAATGATTGAGGGAAAATGGAAAGGTAAAATGATAAATGGTAAATGTAAAGGTAGATGGTATAAGAATAATGATGGATAAAGATACAATGGATGAATTTATGATGGTAGAAAGAAAATTATATAGCTAATTTAACTACATGTGTTGTTCCATTAAATTGGCAATATATTAGTTGAATGACCTCCATTTTAGACTTTGTAAAGTTCTACAAGTAGTTAGAACACGGATGTCAAATAAAATGATGAAATCATATGGTTTCTTCATTTTAAGTAACAATTAAACTTTAAAAATGAGAAACCATATTGGTTAACCTTCTATAAGGAAGAACAACATATTGAAATTGATTTGAAGATCTTAAATAATTTAGGTCTTCATGAGAGTCAACTAGCTCTAGCTATGTGGCAGACCTTGTGTGGTTATTGAGAAATATTAGGAAATTTTGATGCAAGCAACAAAATTATATACAATATATACCCACCTATTATGCTCAAAGAGAATGGTAGCTACAAATGTAGAATTCTAATGGATCCATGTAATAAAAAAAATATATGCTTGTTCCTAACTAGGTTCGAAAGTATTGGTTTATGGGAAATATTTCTAAGACACTCCTCCATCAAGAAATCACAATTTTTCCATAATGAAGTTGTAAAAATGAATTGATGTTTAAATACATGGATAATTGGAGGTTCAGTTCTCGTTTCTTACCAACAATTTTGTTGTCTTCAAACATGAAACGCTCCATCGATCCCACACATTGTATATATCCTTGTCTTTGTATCTTTTGAAGTATGTGTAAAAAAAACATTGGAAAATTCTAAATGTAAATATTTGGTATGGGATGAATATTTCCTTGCAAATTGAGGGGACTATCATACAATAGTTTATTTCTTTGGGGATCTTCTCATTTTTCCATAGATTGGAAAAGTCTTGATGGCATTGGTGGGGAATGTATTATATCATTACAACATGGAATAAAATCTTCATTAGAGTAACCATAGATATCTTTGTTCAATTTTGAGATCTTTTCAGTGGATTCATCATGCTCTATTTATTCAAAATCAAAATCTTCAAAATTATTCTCCCTAGGGAGCTCATTCTTACCAAACTTGGATGGAATTTTTTCTTCATGAAATCACTATAAAATATTTTTACATAATACCATAAAATTTTAAAGGTAATTTAAAATTTATTAAGCAATGTTTTCAGAACATATTTATTTCTAGTTATGTGGCTAGAGATAACTAAAATTATTCAAATGAAAAGCTAAACTAGAGAGCTTCTAGCCTCTCTATAATTTCTAATCCTGAAAAAATTGTATCAAATTTCAATGGAAATCAAATTTACCTCCTATCATGGTTTCCAAAAATTCTAATCACTTTTCCTATTTGGAACAAATCAAAACTCTAGGGAATTCACATAGAACTTACATATCTCTATTTTATTTTTAGAGAGGTAGTATTTTCATCTTTTGATAGTGTAAGATCCTTTTATTATAATTAAATGAATGAAACAGTTGAGTTTTGAACACCAAACCCCAACGATATTTCGAGAAATTTCTCATGTAATAGAACCATTGTCAATTAAGTGCAAAAGAAAATGAAATATGAAAAGAGAAAAAACACTATTATTGAGAATTTTGTTTAACAAAAAATGTCATTTCCTCTTTAAAATAATGTGAATCTAGAATAAACTATGACATTTCAAGATGAAAAAATAAATGGAAAAGTATTCAAATAACTTTGAAGGAATATTTACATTAGAAAAAATTGGAAACCCTTAGTTACAGAAGAATGCATTGTTACATCACCATAGAGATACATTCTTGTGACATGAATCATGAATAGCTCTTTGTGAGGGTAATTGAAATTAATACCCAATGTAGCAATTTAACATTTTTTCAAACTAGAATAGTCTCTTAAATGACAAATAGATAAAATGGAATTAAATTACATTCAAATCATTATAGGTAGATATATTTCACTTTTTGAACATGAAATAATAAAAAAGTGCTTGGAAAAGATGAGATGATAATTACTTATATATTCCTATTTACGAACACACATAATAACCTAATAGGTGATAATGATACGACAGATGGAGGGAGAGTTCAGTAAATGACTCATAAGATCTTCTAGAATCAAATCATCTCAAAAAAAACCAACCACATTCTAGGTGATGTTTTCCCTTTATAATATTATCTTATGTTTACAAATAATTTACTATTATATTTTTTATCTTTTCATTAACTGAATGTAAAATGATTTTCAAAATATAAAATTAGGAATTTGTCCTCCATATTATGTCCCATTTTTTATATCCTACACTTCTATATATTTAGTGGTAAGCCCAAGATGGTTGTAATTTCATTTAAATTTCTTTATATAGTAATCTATAAATTTAATGTAAAATTCCCCAATGTCCTCCACTTTCAATATTCCCAACGACTCTCATTTCCCTAATTGGACATTAGGAGCTTAACTTCTGAACGTTTTTATTTTAGCAACCATTGATGTTTCTCAAGGTAGATCTATTTCCTTTTGTCTCCAAATATATGCCTTAATATCACATGCCTAGTGGTCATATTATTCAACATCTTTATAAATATGACGTCCCGATGTTTTTCATCTATTAGGAATAGAGATTCACAAAACTCTACATATTTTTGGAAGATTGCAAAATTTTATATTGTGCCTATCAACTAATTACCTACTAAATAATGTAAAAACAATTCCCACCCAATGTCAATGTGCCACAGGGATATATGCCAAATGAATGAATATAAAAATGAATGTGAAATAGAATCGAATAACGCGGAGGTGAACATTGAGACTGAACTTTTCAAAGTGGTTAAAAGTAAAATAAAATAAATGTAAATTTTACACACTAATAAAATGGGTTGTGTCGATGAATTTTATGTTTTTAGAGAAAATGTTTGCACACAGAGAGTATGCACCAAATCTCCACACATTCCAAAAATCAACCAAGTCTAGTAAGGTATATACTAAGAGTGTGGATGGTTTATGAACAGGTTAGGCCTAGGTTGGTAGGGTTGGTGATATAAATCATATATATACTAAGAGTGTGGATGGTTTATGAATATGTTAGGCATGGGTTGGTAGGGTTGGTGATATAAATTATATATGTTAAGAGTGTGGATAGTTTATGAAGATGTTAGGCGTGGGTTGTTAGTGTTGGTGATATAAATCATACACAAATGTTGTTAAATATGGGAAACGAAATAATATGGAGAATAAATTAGTTTTTTTTAAGAAATATGACACAAGAATTATTGAGAATAATGATACAAAATTATGAAGGATTAGTTGGAAATGGAAATGGAAAATTATAAAAATCGTAAAAAGAAAAATCTAGAAAAATAGAAAGTGGAAGACTAAGTATGTAAGAATAAAATACGAAATATTATAGAAACTATATAAGTAGATAAATTAGTGCAAATATTTTATGGTTGATGGAAAAAAAAAAATAAAATGGTAAATGGTAAATGCATAACTAAAGGGGAAAAGGGATAAAGATTGGAAAATGATACAATGGATAAGTCTCGCAATGTAGATAAAAATGATGGTTTGTTGACTACTCATAGGTTTTTGGATCAAATTGGAAATATCTCAGGTGAATACCTCCATTTTAGATTATCTAAATTGTTGGACGTATATAATACATAGGGATATGTGATGAAAGGATGAACATATCAGATTTCTCCCTTTGTAGTAAATATTTAATTTTTTGAATGAAAATTCATCTTGGTTAAGCTTTTAGAAGGAAGCATCATGTGTTGAAACTAATTTCAAACTCTTAAAACTTTTGGTTCTTCATGGGGTCATCTAGTACATCCAAAGGATAAATCTTTTATCTTCAATTTTATCAAGGAATGTTGATCAATAGTACCTAATTCATTGAAACAAATTAAAATAACATCAAAGGAAAGAAGCCATCCAACTTGTCTTCGAACTACAACCAAAATCAGCTTTAGCTCATGGAAGAATGATTTCAAGATGCATAATATTAAATACAACATTAGGAAATAAAGGAAGAGACCATTCCGTAGAATAATCATAATTTTAAAAATAACATTATTTTTAAGTTTAATGATAAATTATGATGTGATAGAGAATTAGAAAATAAAATAAAATTAAAATACTATAAAGAATTATCGTCCTAAATCTACAAGACAAATGTATATCTATGTTTAACCATGTAAAAAAAGCAAATCAATATTGCTAAAAAAAAAAAATTTAATAAAACCATGATAAATAAACATGAGACAATTTCCAATATACCATAAAAATAAAAATAATATATCATCATTTCACTCTAAAAGAAATAAAAAATAAAAAACACATAATCATAAGAATATCTGATATACATACAAATTAAATCTCAAGCTCTAATAAATTTGTCGCACCACAAACCTCTCTAACCTTTCATGTCAACTAATTATAATATTCGATTATCTTTTTTCTTTCCCAATACTAAAATGAAATTTTATTAAATTTAATTAATCAGTTATCTTTTTAAAACATTCTACACTAAATTCGTTTTAGTAAATGTTAATAATCAGTATTATGATATTATACTTCTATAATAGATATGTTGTTTCCATTTCTTTGTTTTAGTATTTTTATTGTGACTCTTTTTTTAATTGATTCTGCTTTGTGGTGATTTTTAGTTCCCTTCAGGTCCCTCTT
>APFE031406100.1:25857-45376 GCA_000404065.3 Pinus taeda
TTATTCTAAAATTAATGAAATGCGGTTAGACATGCAAGTTATTTGATATTTGTAGTTTATACCAAGTTTTGTGTAATTATCTGAGTGTTTTTCTCTAAATTATATAATGGTTTAATAGGCCTATTATCATGATTGAGATTGGATCATTATATTGTTTGTCAATCATATCGATGCTTTTAAGTGGAAAAAGTGAAGGAATCAATCCATGGCTAGTTTTACTAGCGGGACCTAGTTTGGAAAATTAGGGTCTCAAAGCTTCATTAAGTATTTCAAGGCATCAAACGACGAAACTTTACCACTTTAGCTTTGCATTTTTATTTCATATTCTACAGAGAGATCTTTCAAACGACACAAGAATCGTGTCCATCAGAGTCTTGCAAAAGTTGTCACTCAAAAATTGTTCATACATTCACCACCATAATTCGAGAGGATGCCATGTCAACCCCCATTATTCATGGGAAAGGGGCTAGCCATGTGATTATGAAGAAAAATACTTTAGAAGAGTCCATATTGTAACTTTGGTTAAGGGTTGAGGTAGTCAAAGCTAACCACTAGTAGGTTATTTGGTTGTGTTATAATTAGGCCACTAAGAGGAAAAGGTTTACATTCCTTCTAGTGAATTTGTTCCATAGATGAGCAAAAATAGCCAAGAAGTATAGGAGATAGAACACAAAAAGAATATACCTGCATTGTAGTAGCCCATGAGCCAAAGGCTGTATTTCTTCGTACTCGTATTCATTTTCTATTTAGCAAAAAGAGAGTAGAACGACTTCACCTTTCAACTAAGTTTTCTCCTTAAAGAGTTTCACACATCATATATTGTGTTAAAACTTGGCTTGTGAAATTTCATTTCACAGTTATCTATTGTCTGCATAATTTTATTTTGCATACGTATGCAATTTAAAGTAATCACTAATCAAAAAATATAACAAGGAATAAAACCCTAATAGTGTAGATTTTATATTTTTAAATATACCTTTATCGGATCTATTGTGATGATCTGTCTAGTTGAATATTCACTAAAATTAATGGATCATATTGGTAGTAGAGTAGGCTCCTTTGGGTATACTGTGGAGATTTGTAGGGGATTTACATCGGGAAGGCCAAAAATTGTAAAACCCTAATCACACCCGACAAATCTATGAATGACCTCATGACTCTACAAAGGAGAGTTTTTTATGATTGGAAGCACAAGTTGCATATATAAGCCATAATATGATTCTCCTTTTGTTGGCCTTAAGTAATTAGCTCGAGATATTTTGATAAGATGGGGGTTGTAATGTAGAGGAAAGATGAGAGGGGAGATCAAGAGATCAAGAAGAAGTAGAGAACTAGCCAAAGAAAGGAACGAAAAAATATAAACCCAATTTAAGTGTCATGAATAATTCAAAGTAATTTTTTTGAATGGAAGTGAAGGTCAATATCGAGCCATACCAAGATGTGATTGATGATTTCAAGCTAAAGCATTGGTTGCAACAATTAGAACTTTATTTCGATGTGCATCATGTTGAGGAAGAAAAAAATATTTCATTTGCACAGCGAAAATTGGAGGCCCATGCCCTCGCTTAGTGGAAAAGCCACTTGGATGCCTTGAGGTTGGAGGGAGATCCTTTATTGACTAAGTGGGAGGAATTTAATCCCCTCATAAAATCACAATTTCACCCTATTGTGTATGCAAAGGAACAATGGATCTGGTGGCACTACTTCAGGTAAAGCCAAGGGAAAAGCATACAAGAGTATACCACAAAGTTTTGAAAGATGACAATAATGTTGGGTATCTCCCCAAATAACCCAGATGTACTCCTCAAGTATATGGGAGGTCTGCACAACCATCTATGAAAGAAAGTGATGTTGTTGAAACTTAGATTGGTGCCTGAGGCTTGTGTAGAGGCACAATACATAGAGAACATACACCTTGAGAATGGGAATTCAAGTGGATCAAAGTAGGAGGATGAACAAGACTCTTCTCTAGATGGGAAAAAGATGTGGGAAGGGGCAAAAAAAAATTGGCCACAATGACACACTAGTGAAAAAATCCCAACAATGATCCAGGTTATCTTTTGTTTATAGATGCCTTAAAGAATTACATAAACAGTTTGTACCTTAACCAGAGAGAATTAAATATGTGCATGTGAGAAGAAGAAGGAACACATAAGCATGACAAGAAGACAAGAAGCTTGATAACAAGGTTCGTCCCTCTTGGACTACGTATATGGGCCCTACTCGATCAATGGGGAGGCCTTAATTCATTAAAATGGCATCAGAAAAAAATTACATTCGTCAGTTACAAAAATGGAGCTTTATACATCCATCCTAGAAATTGCCTAAAAATTGGAGAGCTCTGCTGCAAAAATTGACACCATCATTGATTTCCCGTCGCTAAGAGGTGCAAAATTGATATAAAATTTGCCCAATTATGAGTCTGGACAAAAATCACCCTCTTGCAAAAATTCAGCCAAGCATGGTTCCACCAATGTTTTCTAAATGCTCAAGGTTCCACTACCTCTATGTCGGTTTCCATGTCTAGGCTACTGTACAATGGCTCTCCTCCTTCACTTGCCCCCACTAGTAAAATTTATGGGTTTTTAAATAAAATGTGCTTGTTGGTTTATTTTTAACATATGGTAATCGTATACCATATTTTACATTTAAAAACCAATCATTTACTAAACAAATATTTAGTACCCATCGAATGATATAATATAAATATTTTAAACAAATTCAAAATCCAAACTTGGGTGGACGTGGCGGCTTTGGGTGGTGGGTCCATTTACCTAAGCCCCACATATATCTCCATGCCAACTGAACGAGCAATTTAACGCTTATACCTATGGTCAATCCGATGGTGGTCTCGTAGTTGGGAACTCGGCGTGTTGCGGTTTTGGTGTTGGTGGACTGTTTCAATGGCACGGTGGGTAGACAGGCCGATGGTTCAGGTTCTGGCTGCCACGATTTTGGTTGCAATTACCTCAATGTGGGGTGGTTATAACAATTTGATTATTGTGGGTGGTAATATATGGTGTATATATATATAACCATATATTATGGCATACCCCTAGAACCCTTACGCTTCATGATATATATATATATATTATAAATAATATAATATACATCCTTACCAACCAATCACTAATTATGGGTTGACTCCACATGGGGGGTGGATCAATTATATAGATATATATTGTTTCATTTAACATAAAAATTGTACCCCCCCAGGTTGTAATATTTTATATGTTGGTATATGTTTATACAGTTCAGATAAATATATATATATATATAAATATATATATATATATATATAATATATTATAATAATTAAATATCTATATATATATGTTTTATAAACCCATAGCCCCCAATATTCTTATATGGTTACGATATGGGCTATATATGGGTTTTAATTTTTAAATATCCAGCATATATACTTTTTCTTAATTTGTTGAACCTGGACCAAAGGGGTTGTTTTTAAACAAGATCGAGATTATGCCTAGAATTCCGGTCCAAGGTGGTCGGAATCCGGGAGCCAGGTTCTGGCAGAATTTTTCCTCTGTTAAGCCTGCCACCTAAGCAAGTCAACCCTGAACTTTGATTGAGCCTATCTTCTTCATTCGGACTCGGATTGGAGTGTTGTTCACACTGTTAGAATCAAGGCAATCAGCACTTCAATCTGATGCTAAAAAGTTTCCCTTTCTGCCAATTTCAATTTGGAGCCTTTTCCATTCCTTTGGTGTCTTGAGATCCACCTAGATCAATCCTCCCCACTAAAGAGCTTTTGGACACCAAAAGCATTTACACTTAGCACACTGTTTCACACTTGCAATCACGTGCATGCAAAACTGGTTCATTCTTGCATTCATGCACACCACAAATGACTCAACAACCCCTCGTTTCCAAGAGTTCATAGCACACACTCATTGGCCAAGGATTACATAAAAAAGTAACTAATGCCTCAGATACTAATAAGGAAAGGCCAAATATCATTGTTGTGTCTTGAAGTGATGGGAAACACACCATCATTTTTACATTTACTTGCAATGCATGATTTACAATGGTGACCATAACAAGTTACTACCCCTAAAAAAACCAACTCAATAAAGTAGACCATCGTGAATGGGGTGGATTCATTTGTTGAACATATTCATCTTTTGGCTCTTCTAGTGATGTTTCTAGAGCATGAAGCATTAGACATGTGGTTTGCTGGTGTCCCTCTTTGTTGCAATGACTATAATGATTCTTTCTCCTCAAAACTTTCGGGGCTACCTTGGGGTGCTTTCCCCTGGTGTTCCTTTGAAAGGTGTTCACGGAGCGCTCATTATCGTTGGATTGTGAGGAACGAATTTCATCATTTGTCATTGGCTAGTTACTAGCTATATCATAGCTTTTCCCCATCTCCTTTGTAATGTATCCGAGTCTTGCATGACGGGGAAACTCCTTGACTTTGATGGGGTTTATGATGCCGAGGCCCTTTCCTTGATACCCCACCTTCTTCAATAATTTGGATCCAATCCCTATAGTATGTTTTTCAAAAGCAACAAATTCATCAGCATGAAAATCATATGAAATTGGAGAATCATTTTTTACCTCCAGATGGCTATGTTGTAGTTTTTCAAAGGCTTCGCCCTTGGCTTGCAACTGGTGCAGTAATATTTGGTTTTCTTCTCTTGCCTCTAATAGAATCCTCCTTAGCTCACTGTTTTCTACCTGGATGCGATGGTTGGTCTCCTAAAGTCCTTGGAGTCGTGCTGCGGGAGATGCTTTTTTTTGAATGTCAATTGACACTCTTGATTCATTATTGGAATCAGACCCCAAATATGTTGGTCTTGTCGCGATCCTAAGGGTTGCAAACCTCATCTCATCATTGGAATCAGACCCCAAGTCAATGGGCCTACCTCGTGCAAATCCTCCAGCAGTGACCTTCTCATCCTCTTCTGACTTGGAATCTTGGATTTGTTGTAGGGTGGGAACAACCTCCTGCTTCCCCTTTCTGTCAGTCCTCTCAGGTCTTAGCTCAGGGTGCAACTTCCAGCAATTCTCTTCGTCATGCCCCTCTTTCCCACAATGTGTACAAGAGGGCTTAGCTTCCCTTCTCTTGGCTACCATGGTCCTTTTTGAATGCCCCTCTGGTCCATGGGTTCCCTTGTTTTCAATATGAATGGCATTTACACTAGCCGAGTCAATGGTGATAGGTTCAAACAACAATAATGAATGTCTAATGTAACTATGTAACAATCCAATGTACTTCGTTACTATTTCAGGTGTATCAAGTGGAATACCCAAATTAAGTGCTTTCTTTCTAAAATCCTTTGTAAAACTTTGAACATCCTAACTTTTGCCTTGCCTTAAATACTGCTAGTTCATTAATGCTTTTTGCTTGTAACCCACGAAATAAGATTGTTCCTTTAATGTAGAAATGAAATTAGGCCATGAGGAATAAAGATTACCCACATTCTTACTTCTTTGCACTTTTCTCTCCCACCACACGAAAGAGGTGTTGCTCAACCGCAAAGAGGCCAACTGAATATTTGCCTCATCCTCCACGATCTGCTAAATCCTGCAGCAGATCTCAATCTGCTTAATCTAGTTATTAAGCTTTTCTACATTACTTTCACCGTCATACATGGGAAGATAAAATTTGACATCTAATTTTAAGAAAGGTTTCTTATGTGTATCCTTTGAATTTCTAAGATGATGGTGATGGGAATAAGGAGAAGGAGAAGGAGGGGGATCTCCTCCATCATGTCCATGTACATAACCTTTTTCTTCTAGATTCTTCACTTCTGCTTTTCCCAGCCTTACAAGCAACTAACCAAGTCTTTTTGTCATTGTATAGAAGTTCTTGTGGAAATTGAGCTCCTCTTCATATTGAGCCTCTTCATCTGCCATGTTTCTCCTTTGATGTGCATGCCCCGCCTCGAGATCGAAAGACTCTAATTCTCCTTCGCCTCTTCAGACCTTGTTTCTTGTTAGCATATAGACATGCAATTCACATCTAAAAACACCTGCTCTGATACCACTTGATCCAGGTTATCTTTTTCTTATAGATGTCTTAAAGAATTACATAAACAGTGTGTAGCTTAACCAAAGAGAATTAAATGTGCACATGTGAGAAGAAGAAGGAACACATAAGCATGACAAGAAGACAAGAAGATTGATGACGAAATTTGTCCCTCTTGGACTATGTCCTTGGGCCTTGCTCGATCAATGGGGAGGCCTTCATTCATTAAAATGGCATCAAAAGGAAATTACATTCATTAGTTACAAAAATGGAGCTTTATACCTCCATGTTGGGCCTAAAAATTGGAGAGCTCTACTGTAAAAACTAACACCACCATTGATTTCCCATCACCGAGAGATGTCAAATTTTGATATACAATTTGCCTAATTATGAGACTGGACAAAAATCACCCTCCTGCAAAAATTCAGCCAAGCATGATTCCACTAGTGTTTTTTGAATGCTTAGGGTTCCACTGCCTCTGTCTCGATTTCCATGTCTGGGCTGTTGTACAATGGCTCTCCTCCTTCACTTGGCTCCGCTAGTAAAAATTATGAGTTTTTAAATAAAACGTGGTTGTTGGTTTATTTTTAACATATGATAATCGTATACCATATTTTACATTTAAAAACCAACCATTTACCAAATAATGATTTCATACCCACCGAATGATATAATACAAATATTTTAAACAAACTAAAAATCCAAAATAGTTAGACATGGCGGCTTTGGGTGGCGGTTCCATCTGCACAAGCCCCACATATATCTTTGTGCCAACTGAACAGACAACCTGAGGCTTATACCTGCAGTCAATTTGGCGATGGTCTGGCAGTTGGGAGCTCGGCGTGTTGCAGTTTCCGTGCTAGCGGACTATTTCAATGACGCGGTGGGTAGACAAACCGATGGTTCAGGTTGTGGCTGCCACAGTTTTGGTTGCAGTTACCTCAATGTGGAGTAGTTATAATAGTTTGATTACCGTAAGCAATAATATATGGTATATATATAACCATATATTATGGAATACCCTCGGGACCCTTATGCTATCATGATATATATATCATCCGTTACCAACCATATCACTGATGTATGGGTTGACTCCGCCTTTGGGGGGTTGGATCAACCATATAGATATATATAGTTTCATTTAACCATAAAACTTGTACCCCCCAAGGTTGTAATATTTTATATTGTTGGATATATGTTTTATATAGTTAGGATATTTAATATTAAAATATATTATAACTATACATAGGTTTATTAACCAGAGCCCCACATTTTTATATGGTTATGATATGGGCTATATATGGGTTTTGAATTTTAAATATCTAGCATATATACTTTTTATTAATTTGGTGAACCTAGACTGAAGGGGTTGTTTTTAAACGAGATCGAGATTTTGCCCAGAATTCCAGCCTAAGGTGGCTGGAATCTGGGAGCCAGGTTCTGGTGAAATTTTTCCTCCATTAAGCCTGCCACCTAGGCAAGTCAACCCTGAACTTTGACTGAGCCTATCTTTTTCATCCAGACTCAGGTTGGAGTGTTGTTCACACTATTGGAATCAAAGCGAAGAGCACTTCAATATAGTGCCAAAAACTTTCCCTTTCTGCCAGTTTGAATTTTGAGCCTTTTCCATTCCCTTGGTGTCTTGATATCCACTTGGATCAAACAACCACTACAACATTGATAGCCATACAAAGGAGAAGTGTTGGAAGTTGCATCTAGAGCTTAACCTGAAAAATAAAATAGAGAGAATAATAAGAAGAACCTCATGGCCATGCATTCAAGCACCCAAGTTAAAAGAACCTTGGATGTGGATGAGAATAATGTTTGTACATCAGTACAAATAGAGGTGAATTTGAGTAGCCTTTAGCAATAAGAAGAGGAAAAAATGACCAAACTTTTCCACATAAAGGGATAGGTCAACAAGACAAATATTGATGATATATTTAACTCAATATCACAAGAATCTCATTGCAACAAGGTTTCTCAACAAATTGGGATTGAAAGTTCATGATTATCAAAGCCCATATCCATTGGGATGGGTAAATAAGGATGTACAGTTAAAGGTAACAAAATATTGCAAAATTATGTTTTCTATTTGTTCTAATCTCATTGGTGAAGTAGAACTATATGTGGTCCCCCTTGATGTATGATCCATAAACAATCATCAATATTCCACTAGACATTGCATCACAATAGATATGATAAAATTACATTTGAAGTCTAAAATTATACACTACTACAATTTAGTTAGATTTATGGATTTGTAGATTTACTATTAATAGTGCATGCATGTGAATTAAAATTATGCACAAAATACACAATGGAAAAATAAAATCATGTACACACCTTTGACACAATATATGCTTTGCAAAACCTATTTGAGAGAAAAACTCAACTGGAAGGTGAGGCCATTATGCTCTCTTTCTCTGAATGGAAATATGGATGCAAGTACAAGAAGCACGACCTATAGCCTATGGGATGTGATAGTGCACAAATCCTCTCTTTCTATTCTATATCCTACCCCTCTTGTCTATTTTTTCTCATCTATGTAACAAATGCACTTGAAAGAATGGACTCCATTTTCCTCCTAATGGCCGAGTTATAACACAACCTGATATCCTACTAGTGGTTAGGATTGACTACCTCAACTCTTCATTAGAGTTAAAACATAGACTCTTCTAGAGTATTTTACATAATAATCACATGGATAGACATGTTTCCATGAATAATGGTAGTTTACATGACATCCTATCGAACTATGGTGGTGAAAACAGGAAGGTCAACTTCTGAGTGGGACAACTTTTGCAAATGTGCTCGGATTGATGCAATTTTTACACAATTATGATCTGATTCTTATACCAATAGAAATTTTTACCACCAAAAAATGTCATTTGATACCTCAAAATGCTTCAAGAATGTTTTCACATTTTTTGCCAAACTAGGTCTCATTTGTAAAAATGGTGTTCTCAACAGATTCCTCCACCTTTTCTAGTTTGAATGCACCAATATGGACAAAAAATAATATAATGACCCAATATGAATAAAACCTTTCCATTTTTGGGAGAATTTTGGTCTGCAAAATATTTTACTAAACGAGGCAAGGAAAGTTTCCCTTCACCTTCTCTATAATATACCATTTAGTTTTTCTTGGAAGTTTTCCTTTCAACCCAATCTACAAAACATCATGCTTCCACTACCTTTTAGTTATGTACGTCTTCCACTAAATTGTATCTTCTATCAACTCTACTTGAGAATCTAGTTCCAAGTCCTCCAGAGAAGGTAGGACATGTTCCTCTTCATGATCTAGCATGGAAGGTTTATAGATTTGTTGATTCTTTACATTCAAAACTGAGTAAATGCACACGTATGTTGGTAAAATGTGTCGATAACAATTATTACCCGGATTTCCTAGTATCTTGAAGGGTCCATACCTTAGAGCCTTGATTTTTTTAGTAGGCCCTTGTAGCATCTCCTTGTTCAACGATAGTCATGCTCTGTCTCTCACCTTGAACTATGTGTGGCCTTATAGTTCTCCTATGAATTATGCAGCATATCTTGTATGTGTAAATGGACCTGTCCTAGCTTTTCTATAAAATTTTCATCCCCCACCACACCTCCTATGAAATCTTCCCTCACTCCTCCTTGCTACCCATATCTAATGTCCAAATTTCAAGGAAAACAATATCCAAAACATGTTTCAATTGGGGAGTTTCCTATAACATTTTAGACTGATATATTGTAAGAATGTTGTATACATACCATATTTTAATGGGTGAAAATGTGAAGTTGGGTTACACTTTTTTTCCCTTTTTGAGAAAAAAATATCATGTTTAGAAGTTCTTCAACTTTCAGCAATTGAAAGCAATTTTTTTGTTTAGAATCTCATTTTATAATAAAAAGAAAATTTGTCAGCAATTTTATTAGCTTTCTATTACTTATTTTTTGGAATTTTTTATTCACATTTGATACATCAACTTAGCAATTGTTTGACTGTGTGTTCTTTAAAAATCAAGGGATTCGTAACACATCATGTTTTTTAGCACTACTGTATTCTTTGTTAAGTTAGTGTTTTTGAAAAAAAAATGTGTTTCAACAATCTAGCCAAAGTCTACTTGCATATCTTATATTTACAAAACCAACTGATGCACATAATAATTACTAGAGTTTTTGAATTGAGTCAATATAAAAAAACTACAATTTTGAAGATGTTTAGATGAGCGTTAAGTTTCTCAAAATATTAGCTATAAACTAAAAGTATAAAAAGTAACCATTACATAAGACTAACCAATGTAATGAACCATAAATTTTCCATAATTTTTCATAGTGTATTTTAGAAGATACAAAATTTTTATTTCACTAAATCATAATGACCTTCAGAATTTTTTTGCACACATGTTTTTAGAAAATTAATTAAAACTAGCAATTTTCTATGAAATTCCATAAAATTTATATCTACTGAAAGTAGATTCAATTCTGTAAATGATAGTATTGGTTATGACAGTAAATTCACCAAATTTGATGATGTTTAAGCATTTTGAAATTGGAAAAGGTTGACTAGACTTGAGTTGTTGCAATGTTCCAAGTTAAAATGGTTCAGACAAACTAAAACCATATTCCATCAAACTTGTGTTTATCTTCTACATCCATTAAAATAAACGGAAAAATAATTCAGTCGAATTACTTTAAAATTTTAACCAAATTATTTTTAAAAGTTCGGCCGAAAATGTGTCGATATTTTCTGTCAGTTGCAAAAATGAAATGATGGAACGCCTTGGATTAAAATTTTGTATATATACAACACTCTTATAATAGATCAATACATACTTCTACTACTGAATACCCATTTAAAACCTATTTTGGATATTTTGCACCTTCACCTTTAGATATTACATACAGGTAGAGAGGAGAAGTGTGACAAGATATTACGACTGATGCCTTACGGGAAAAAAAATTGTTGAGAGAAATAGGAAGATCTATCTACTACATAAGTGATACGAAAGTTATAAGGGTGAACACGATCAAGACAAAACAAATAATCCATTAAAGGTGGGAGACAAAGTATGGTTAGTTTGAACAAGGAGAGGCTACATGGTCCTGGTGATAAAATCAAGGCTATGTAGTATGGTCGCTTTCAGATACCATAAAAGGTAGGATATAATGCTCATAGAATTAGTCTAGCCCCATACATGTGCATTTACTCAGTTATGCACGTAGAGAATTTGAAACTCTATCATCCTTCCATACTAGAATGAGAAAGAAATAGGTCTTACCTTTTGTAGAGGATTTGGAGCTAGATGCTCATGAATAGTTGACAACAGATACATTTTTGTAAAAGAGGTCGAAAACTACAAGATAGGGACCTCATGACCCTTGGGAGGTTTGGTTACAATGACAACTTTCAGGAAAAGCTAAATGGTACACCTAAGGGAACGTAGAGGAAAAATTACCTCACCTCATATAATAGAACCTTTTTGGGACCAAAATCTTCCCAAAATAGGGACGTGCATGGATTAGAATTTCAATTATTTTTTCAACCATTTAATGCTTGAAAGGGTAGAATAGCCCATAGCACCAATTTTAATATGAACCTATTTTAGCATATCAAGGTTATATAATAATATATATATATTAGTACATTCATAGTATATAAATCATTATAATATATAATATAATAGTTGTAAACAATATAATATATACCATTATTGTATGATATATATTAATACTTTTTTCATTATATAAATAATTAATTAATAATATTTTCTCATATATAAATATTCGTAATATATATATATAAATTTTCAAGATGATGTTACAAAATAATAATAAAGGAAGGTTGTATTTAAATAGTATTAGCAAATCAAATATAAGGATAATTAACTTTGCTTCTATATTCAATTCAAGGATTCCCTCTCTATCTCTCCTCCTCTTCTTCTCCTCTCTCCTATCATATTATTATATATAAATATATATATACTATAATAAATGTAATAGAGGATTCGACAACTGGGTTGTTTTCATACTTGTATGACACAGGGTCAATTCCAATTGGTATGGCTATAACTTATAGGATCCAATATATGTCCCTTCCATAAGAAAATGTGAATTAAGGGAATTTTAACATTGGACATCCTAAAATGTCAAACTTCTTTTCCAAAATCATCACCAATTGACTTGTTACTAGCGGCTCACTAAACAAATATCTTAAAATTATATTGATTTTGGAATTCCCACATACCAATGTACATCTTTCTTATGAGACCAATTCAAATCCCTAGTTCATTCTAATGTAATTTTTCCTACTATGATCCTAATTTATGAATGAAGAAAAATGATATATAAATTTATAACCAAAACACAAACATACAATGAAACTTTACTTCTATTAAAAAATGTAAAATGTTGAAAATGTATAAATGTAGAATGAAAACAAACTAGATCGAATGTGGTAGCTTATCTTTGAGAAGATATGTGATGGATATGTGCCTTCACTAAACTATCTTACAATGAGGATGAGTGGCCTTTTTATTATAAAGAAGCAATGGGGATAACTTAAACATCCAAAAACCTAACCCTAGGGGATAAAATTCTAGTTGTTTTCTAACTCTCTGAAACAAATGTTGATGAAGCTTATAGTAAAAATGCATCCAAGGATTACATTGTGGTAAAGAATGCATCTAAGATTAGATGGGTGGCTGTCAATCTATCTCTTTACTTGTTAAGCCCCTATAACACTAGTGTATTCACTTATTATTATTGTCATTAAAGCCCCTTATTGTTATTATCGTGCCCATGTTGTCCCCATATTGTTGTTATTGTGCCCCATGGAAACCCACTATTGTTATTGTTGTGCCCTTAAATTATTATTGGTATGTTGGCTTTGACTATATTGTGACCCCTTACACGCCTATATATGGAAAGGAGGTCTTGTCATTTGTGTCATCCAAGAATTTTTCATTTGTGTAATGTAAAGGAGGTTTCCCCCTCAAAGAGGCTAATTTTAAAGTCATTTCTCTATCTTTTCTTGTATTTTGTGAGCTGGTTGCATAACATTACTTAGGGTTTCTTACAATATTATGGACAAGGATTTTGCATTATGAATCTACTTAGTGAACATGTGTGTGGTTTATCAAGACTAAACGATATTGGTTCAAAAAAAATTCATTTTTCACATTATGTTTTCTACGAGAAAGCACATGAAGTGGATAATGGAGACAAGGTAGTAAACTATAATATTAAAAATTTATTTTTACAAGGCATACAATTTAGTTGATTAATATTTATTTTTGAGATGTTGATTATTTTTAATTTGGCTAATAATGTCTTCTTGTCGTGACCATTATTTTCACCAATGATTCATATTTTCTTTCAATCAATATAGTCCTATCTCTTTTGAATTATTTGAATCATCCAATTTTTAGGGATCTTATTTACTACCTTATTAATATTTTCTTTCTTTTAAATTACTTAGGTTATATGTTAGAAGGCACATGTATTTCTAGTTTTATTCATATTTCCTCATCCATATGCTTCCAAGCACTTATAAACCACTTTTTTAATGAATTTCTTCTTAGAATCAAAGTGGAAAATGTGTTTATTTATAGGACCCTTCATTTTGTAAACCAATTTTCATATACCTAAATTTCCATTGTCAAGTCTCATAACAATAACATATTTTTAGTAGATTTGGATACCCACCTAAATTGGAACTTTATTTCCTAGACATATATTTGGCCTAGGTTCATTACACAATATTTTGGGATTCCCTTTGGATTTTGATTATTTCCAATTTATATGTGGGACCAAAATTTGGAAAGGGTAAAAATTAAGCTTCATATTTGATATTATAAGGACCTTCCATTTTCATGTAAGTTTATTATTGCTTGAAACATTCTTTACACAACTTATTCTTATTATGTGTTATATTAGTTTCCTGTTAGGTCTTAGTTTTATTGGCTCAATTAGGTTTTAAAATCTTAGTTATGTTTCTTGTATGGTGTGGATTAGGTGTTTCCCTTGGTTCAAATAGATGTTTGCATCATGCCCAAATATAGTTGGGGTGTAGCAAGGGGATTGGTATGCTTGATGCTTCCACTTAAGGGAGTATTATAGAAGCAAAATGATGGTGTGACATTTTGATGGTTTAACTCCTCTGTATTTATTATTTCAATATTGGGTGATTTAAATGAAACATTATAGTAGAATTAAGGTGAATTTCAAACTAAGAAACATCATCTAATCTCCTCATCTCCTTCAAGTGTTTTATTCCTTCATCTTTCAAAGCATCTAGGCTACATCGAAAGTAATTGTTGGTTTGGTATGATGGTAGAAAGGTTATTAATATTCTTTCTCATTCAAAGTTGGAGGCTATATGATTCACATGTGGTAGAGTTGCATTTTGTTCTTTCTCATGGATTAAGTAGGCTGAGGGTAATAATTTTTTATATTCAGTCTCTCATTCTCAGGAGTAGTGTGATCCTTCTCAAAAGTATGTCCTCCTTACTTATAATCATGTTTTTACTATGGAGTTATGAATTCTCATCCCGAAGGATGTCAAAAAAATTGAACATTAGATTTCTTGGACATTTTATGGACGGATTGCAGTTCGTGTTTTTGATAGCCACATTGTTAGTATAATTATCATCATCTATTGTGTACCTCATCTAAGGCATCCATGATACCTAGTGCTAAATATCATGTATATCCATGGATTCGCAGGATAGATGGATTATTGTGGCATGGCACTTGGTCATTATAAATATCTTATAAATTAAAAACAAACTACAAGGATAATGATTTATAAAGGAGGATAAGAATATATATATGAATTTTGATTCATGGTGGCTTGCATTGATTCACAAAGCACATTATTATATATAGGGTGTAGGCTTGAAACTCAATATTACACCTTGATCTTAGACTTAACAAGTATTAATTATTCACCTATATCCATCATAAATTTAGATATAACTTACATGTCCAGTCCTAATGCATAATAAACTAGAAACTATAAATAAATACTCATTTTGCAGCTATTATTTATCTATTAATTATTCCCTCCACACATTTTCTTAAGAAATTGTCATGAAACCTTATCATCCATAAAAATATCTTATGGCTTTTATTGAATCCTTATGCTATTGCATTATAAAGGATATTTGATGAAATCGTCAACCCTTCCTAAAATATTTTAGGAATGTCCACATACATTTAACCTTTTTTATGGGAGAATATCATATTCATTACCTTCCTGCAAATTTATTGTCATGTTAGCAAAATGTATTATTTTGACTACTTCGTGGAAGTCATCCTATAATAGTAGAGTCCAAGTATCTGAACTTATTAGACATTCCAAGGTTTCATTTTCTACCATTTCCCATGTCACTAGCATGAGTTGCCCTAACTTAGCTCCTCACATAAGCATCACCACGAATGGAAGAACCATTGTATTAATTTTATATTATATATAAATACCATTTGGATCATTTATATAGTGTTGAAAATACACTTATTCCTTTGAATTTTCTATCAAAGATTTGACTATTTTGGAGTGTTATTCCTCAAGTTCTTACATACAACTTCAATTTCCTAAAAATCCTTATAGAACCTAAGAATTTGGAATTATATTTCCCATAAAAATTTGATATGCACATAAGGTTCTCTCATAGATTGGAAATTTTAACCTCAAATTCAATTTTTTCTTGTTTTAAAATTTTCTCTAAATACAATACTAAATAATAGTAATGGCGAATCATATTCATTGAAAAAAATCCTGGATCATTAAGTCATTATTTTGGACACTCCAACCAATATTTTCTTATCAAAAGAATTTAGCTAAAACCATAATCCTTTGCCCATTTTACTTCAATAAATTTTCAAGAAATTCATAAAGGAATACTTCACATTCAATATAAAATGGTGATCCTAATATTAAATGATAATCCACCTCCTAGATTGAAAACGTGGAATACATAGAAAAGGACCCATTATCGCAATTCATAATCTTGACAAGGCCTATTCTAATCTTAACACACTCTAATTGTACATGTCATGTATTTATAACGTATTGTGTTTCCTTGATAGTAATGTTAAAATCGAAATACATGCTAATGGGTATTCTATATTCGTGAATAGTTTTTGGGAATCCCATAATTACAAATTTTAAGCCATGCTTTCATACTTACTCCTCATTGAAACCCATTGCACTTTTGGTTCCAACCTCTCAAAACACATAATGTTTAGAGTCTTAAATATCATCAAATACTTTTAATGTTCTTTTACCACCATTTCAAATAACAATAATAATGTCTCCACATTTTTAAATATAATTCACAATATTCAACATTACTGGAATGGTGTTGTGGGCATAAAATCCATTGTAACCTCCCTTAACCTTGATGACCGGTTGAACTCAATACATATGATATAATCCACATCAAATTCCTCATATCATATTTATCCATAGACATAAATGTTACAACACAAGCATACATGTCATCTAACAAAAGGTGCACCCATTCTCAAGGACTTGCTTATCAAAGTAAAACTCCTCCTAGGATGCTCAATTGTACAACATTACACTTTGCAACCACATAACTGGTATCAAAATAATATTAGATGATAGCAAAATAAATAGGATTATTAAATACACTATTTTGATATGTAGGTAAGTCTAGTGTTAAGTTGATAAGGTAGGGAGGAACTTCCAAAATGAGTATGTCATGTCCTAACTGCATTTTGAGTTTCAATTCAACAAAACCGAGGGATTTTCCTTAGAAATTCTAATTTTTCTTTTCCTCCCTAGCCTATGTAGTAGTAAATAGCTTTTATCAATTACATAAATTTTGGAATAATTTGTATCATAATTGGTTTATATATATTCTTATTTAGTGATCAATTGATAAAATTATTAACAAATGGCATACAAATTGATTGAACAACAACTAAAACTATATGAAGGAGGTTATTGTTATCATGTTTTTACCAATAATATCATCTAGGAGAATAGAATCATGAAGGGGTTCATAGTAGTCATACTTAGTAGAACATGAGTAATTTCGTGGTAATAGTTCTTTCCTAGGACCATCATACAATATTCATGGAGCTCCATAAGCGATTTTAGGAAGTCCCAAGTCCATTTGTTCTCTAATAACATGTACAATTGCTAATTTTTAGTGGAACATATGTCTTAGAGGAGTTACATTGAAATCAACTTATTTCATTTCATTATATAATCGTTTCTATAAATGTAAAGAGGAACTACATATTTTTAATCATATAGATCAAGTATGTCGACGGTCACCATGTATGCAAAACATCGATGAACATGTTGTTGGATTTCAATTGGAAATGAAATCAGATGATAATGCAAATAGCCATTAATATGTTATGTTTCAGTTATAAAAGGTACCATATTGTCTAAGATCTTAGATCTCCTCCACTAACATAGAACCTTGATCACGTTCACATAATTTCTAAATCATAAATAACTAACAATATCAAAATCATCACATGTAACATCCGAGATGAATTTATAAGAAAAAAATCTACCTCATTTCTTTATATGATGAAAAAACTATAGTTATCTTTATTAACAAATCGAGTATCGGCCTTGGTATTAGTACATAGAATATTAAAGATTAGTTATCTATATATTCTTCTGTATAAATGTTTGTCTTCCTTATCCTTACATTGGGACCCTTCTTCCCTCTCTGAGTCATATATATCCTTATTCTTTATAGCTTCATGACATATAATGACCTTTACAAATAAATATCAATATACATATAACCATATTCATCCTCACCATTCCCTTTATGTTCATTCTCTTTATTGTTCTTAAAGTGCAAGCTATCAGA
The DNA here is from genome assembly GCA_000404065.3 of Pinus taeda. Taxonomy (NCBI): domain Eukaryota; kingdom Viridiplantae; phylum Streptophyta; class Pinopsida; order Pinales; family Pinaceae; genus Pinus; species Pinus taeda. The sequence goes on from APFE031406100.1 coordinate 43,708, forward strand.
CATATTAGCATCTCCATCTTTATCATTACCAATTATATAGTCATGACCTAGATCATCTATATTTTCATTGCAAACTTCCATAATATTAATTTGGATAGCCAGAAAGATCCAAAATTATTTGAACAATTCCCTAATGTCCCTAATATCATGCTCAATATCCTCGAAGATCAATATTGAAAATATGTTGTAGCAACAAAAAATGGATCTAATACCTATTGAGGTGACACACACAAACAATTTTAAATCATCTAGGCTTTGTAAATCAATACACATTTTTCAACGATATTTATATCACCTACACCTATTAGGCATATACGTTCTTGCTAATGCTAATCCACAAAATCGATAAGAATGGGAGTTCGCTAGCTGGAAATCAATTACATATTTGAGGCTGGAGGGTAAAGACATTGATGATTGGAAAAAAATATACTAATCTCCTACCAATAAACTTCATATGACTGAAGAATGACATTAAATATGTCTTCGTATGTTCAACAAATAGTAGCAATACAGACTTTACAACAAAGTAAACATATGAATCACACTTTGATGGAACAGAAAAGTGATGTTGTTGTTCCATCTAAAAATTATATGCCCCTCTCAAATGGAAACTTATCTTTTGGTTGACTATTAAGAATAAATTCCTAGCATGAGATAATCTCATAAATTTGGCTTAGCATGCCCCTTCTTTTGTCCTTTATGAAAATCCTTTGATCAAAGTTCCTCACAAATTTTTATTTCATATCAATATATATCATCATTTATCTGATATGTGCTAATAGAATTGATCATAAGAGGCTCATGGTTGTGTGAGGATGTGGAGGAATGCCTCAAAAAATGGATAAAGAAAAATCTACATAGTCTTCTAATAATTTTTCATGTATCCTTATCAATATCATGTGGTGGCAAGGAATAAAAACATTTTCTATTCAAAAAATCCCTATGGAGGTCACTTCGCATCTAGGAAAATAATTATGTTTGAAACACAAACTAGACCCAAAGAAATAGAAATGGTGGATAACACTTCTTCCCCCTCTTACTCTAGGTTGTTCATGGTGTTTTATGACGATGCAATGTAAGGATATTTTCCACATTGCAGATCAATTATTATCATATTTATATAAATCTCCAAGTATACAATTCAAGGATACCCTTGGAAGAGGAAATAGAAAATGAGTAGACTTTCTTGCTATGTGCACCCTCCAGACCATTATTTCACATAAAAACATTAAAGAAAATTAGGTTATGGAGGACACTAAACTTGTCATCCATTGGGCTAATCACAAGATCAATATAGAGAACATCTACCTTCAACCCATACTACAAGGTATCAAAGAAGCAGTCTCATCCTTCCTAAAAGAACTCAACTCCACTACTAAGAGTGTCTCGAGAGATGCATTAGATTTGATGAGAAGGATATTTTTTTTATATATAACAACATAGATGGTGAGGAAAATGATGAAATGTCGGTACATATTTAATATGTGCACAACTTTACTTATACGTTGCTATCAATTTATTTATTAGATGTTTTTATCAAACCAAAAAAAATATGCTTTAGATCTATACCTACATCTTTATAAAAAGAGAAAAACATGAGAATTCAAAACTTAATATTCTTTTATGATTTTTAGATCTAGTTAAAAAAAAAGAAAAAGCTCTTTTTCAT
>APFE031406100.1:52390-63768 GCA_000404065.3 Pinus taeda
AAGTAATATTTATGTTAATAGGCATCTTTATGTTGTAATAGAGTTTTTAGAATTTTAATCTAGTTATTAATTATTATTAAATGGATAGTAGGGATTTAATTTTTATAAAATACTTATGCCATAAGGCATTAAATGGACAGTACAGATTTATTTTTATAAAATATTTATGCCATAACGCATTCCTTTTGGGATGCACTCTCCTCTTATTTTTATTGTCTTCATCATGCTCCATTCGATTTGATGTTAGATGAATGGAGTAATTTCAGCTATTGAATTATTTATGAAAGTTGTAACGTGATGGATTATACTTTCCTTGTGCATGTTTATGGTTGTGTTAGTCCTGAATATCTCGCTTTCCTTGGAAAAATTGTACTACCTCAACCAATTTTTGCCAACATTTACTCAATTCCTTTATTTTTGAATTCGTTAGAATACCTAGATGTTGAGTCTGCATGTGCCTTACCTTTCGACGCTTCATATATACACCTTGAGTGACATCATATTGAATTTTTGTTTACTGTCATCTTGCATGATCCCTATGTAACATTTTGGGGATTTTATGAAATCCCTATCCATTACAACATATACAAGTTTCAATGCTGACAGTCATAGTTAACATGTCATCACTAGCATCTTATTTCTGAATAACTTCTTTTTTAAATGAAGAACCCTAGCTTGTCCTCAATTGATATTGATATTCCCTTTTGTTTTACACAAGTTTCCTTCTAGAGATACCTAGAGTCCTTCTTGTCCTTTGGTTGACTGAAGTCACAAGCAATATCAAGTTTCTTATCTAGTTAGAAATTACACTAGAAAATTCAAGGTTTATAGTTTTTCTTTTACCAAAGTTCTCATAGTATTTAAAAAATCATTCTTCCATTAGGTGTTAAAATGTACAAAGAGTGAGGAGGTCTTTATGAGGTAAAATCATGGCAACTCATATTCCTTTCTTGCAATTCATATTCCTTTCTTTCTTATTTACTTTCAGGGTTTGTAGGAATTATGTACATTGCTTTGTAACTAGGATCCTTATTTTTTTTCTTCAAGTTAGCACTCTTTTTGTCACAAACTATTAAAGAATAAACATTTAACATAACAATGTTCCAACTATTTTTTCCAAAGTTTACTCTACTTGGCATGTAATTCCTTCACTTCTAAATTGGTTAGAACACCCAAATGCGGAGTCTGCATGTTCCTTACCATTCAAAACTTCAAATATATACCTCAAGTAACATCATATTAAATATGTGTTTCCTCTCATCTTCGATGCCCCTGATGCAGAATTTTGGGGATTGGATGAAACCCCTATCCATTACTATTACTACAAATATAGGTTTCAATGGTAGAGTTCACATGTAACATGTCATTGCTAGGGTTTTATGTATCAATATTTTTTTTAAGAACCCTAGCCCATCCTTAATTGATACTCATATTCCAATTTTTTTTATGCAGGCTTCCTTCTAGAGATAAAAGAAGGCCTTCTTGTCCTCAAGTTGACATGAGTCACATGTAATATCAAGTTTCTTATCTAGTTGGAAATTACACGAGGAAAGTCAAGGTTTACAATTTTTCTTTTACCAAAATGCTCACAACATTAATAAACACCCTCTTCCATGAGGTCTTGAAAGTTATGAAGAGTGAGGAGGTCTTTACCAAGTAAAATTAGCGTAATATATTTTCCTTTCTTTCTCATTTACTTTCATGGTTTGTAGGATTTGTATATCATTTTCTAACTAGGCTCCTCATTTTTGTGCTTCAGGTTACCATTCTTTTGGTCATGGAATATTAGAGAATAAAATTTTAACTCAAGAATGTTCCAAGTATTTTATCTTCATTTAAACTTATTTCTCCTTCCGTTGTAGGTTATATTTCTAATTCAAAGTATTTTGTTGTCCCTTGGCAGCTATAGCCTCTGATGACACAACTCTTGGCATTTGGATGTCATGAAACCATGATGGCCTCATAGTGTAGAAAATACCACAAATTTCTCCAATATAAAAATGCATATGTCTAATGAGCATAGTAAGCATGTATGTTACTAAAAACACTAATTTTGATGGGGAATGATGAGTTATAATTGGTACTATATTGAAAAATATCAAGTGGATCCTGGTCTATTGTAGTCACCAACCTATTGGGATTATCTAAAAAAAATGTTGTAAACTTCATAGGATAAAAATAAAAATAATAAAGTATATTTGCAATTTGCAGGGAAGAATGCATGCTAAATCATTTCTAGACTTGGATTGCAGGTCATTGGAAATATTCACTATTTGTGAATCAAAAAGGAAAAGTCACATATTTTGAGTTCTGAATTCTGAACTAAATCGCTAATATATATGGATAACAACATAATTCCTTTATAAGAATATCATGAAAATGTTTTATCCAAGAAAGGTTGGTACAATAAGTATTAAGGCCTTGTGGGTCTTGAAAATGCCAAATTAAGTTACGCATTCGAGTCAATATCATTTCATAATTTAGGATCTTGACTATATTCATATTTCTCTACCCTTCAATTTTACTCCAGTTCCCAGAAATTGTAGCCAACGTAAATAATCTATATAGAGTTCAAATTCTTCTGTAGATATCGATGATGAACACGTTATGAATTTTTATGCAAATCAGTATCTTCTTAAAGATAGGATATTTTTGATTGATGTATCATGTTCTAGACATAGAAACAAACACTGAAATAGGGTTTACCCTTTTGAGTCTTTAATGAAGCGTGAGACTTTGCAAAGGGTATTTTTGTTACATATATTGACTGATGATCAACATACCAATAACACTAATTATTCTCAGATTCGATGTTTGGTCTCCAAACATAGTTTCACTTATTTTAATCTTCCCAACATGAAAAAACATAGAAATAGTAACTGCACTTGATTCTATTATTGATATTACATTTCTTTCCAGCAGTGTTGAAGCACATTTTCATTTGGAAAGAAATCAATAAACTCCCTGAAATTGAAATAAGACCGAAAAGTATTTACCCTTAGGAGTATTGAATGAGATCTATGTGAGAATTTTCCAACTATGGCTTGTACTATATATTTCTTATGGTCACTAAATATTTCTTGGGTATGATATGTGCAATGCACTTTGATAATCTTAGACTAAAAATTCAAAGCAATTTTCAAACATTCTAGTAATATAGTTTCATAGGCGCCTCATCATGACATATGTTGTTATATACTTACTCGACAATAATTTTAAATTTGATTTTGTAGAATAAATTGTTGTGTTCCTATTTCCCATGAGAATAAATACATAATCATGTACACCATTGCAAACTGAGCTGTTTGAGTTAAACACAATTTTTCAATTTGAGTTAAAATTCCTCAGTCCGTATTGAATAATTTAATTTATATTAACCAATTTAATTTATATTGATCTTTATTTGTAATGTTTGTTTTAGAAAACATAGGTTTCTTTGGATTACATGTAGCTTAGTGATATGACTTTCAAATGAGTAGGCATGGCAAGGCTTAAAATTTTCAGTTTTGATTTTATGGGCACAATACCCTCTTTGGTGGGGTAAAAAATTTGAATATGTTCATTATTTTAAACTTTCATGGATGGTACTGATTATTAATATATTTGTATATCTTTATATTCAAGAATGTTGGGGTTTAAAATTTTCAATTTGAATTTTAACAACATCGTACAAAGAGGAAGAAAATTCAAACATAGTGTTTCTTTTTTGAATATTAATTATATTGGCCTATCTTTAAATTTTATATTATTGATTTATCTTATTTTCATACATATTTATAAGATTTCTTAACATTAACTTTATTAAATTAATCATTATAGTTGCATCATGCAACAAACAATGCATACTAAACAATTCCCAGACTAGGATTGCAGATGATTGGAGATGTTCATTGGTTGTGAACAAGAAAAGCCACATTTGTTTTGTTTTAAAGTTTGAACTGAAACCCTAGCATATGTGGATAATGACAAAACTTCTTTGTAAGAATATCCGGAAAAGTTCTATCTAAGAAAAGTTGGTAAAATAAATATTGAAGTCTCGTGGTTCTTGAAAATATCAAATTAGATTCCCCACTTGAGTTAATATCTTTTCATAATTTAGGATCCTAACTACATTCATACTCCATTCATGTATTGCAAAATGGCTCATCCAACCTAATCAGCCAACAAAAGTGTATTTCAAGCCCAGTTCAAAATACCATGGAAAGGAACAGCAAGTGAATGGGAAGGAAATGATTATGTCTAAGAAGGAAAACATAGGGTAGTTGGCTACGACCTTTGGTAAGTCACCTATGCCTCCCCCGTTTGGCCCCTTATTTGTATTCTATGTGATACTTCATATGTTTGGCCCTTTATTTTTCTTCTCTATTATGGAGATGCTAATTCATTCAAAAGATAAAAATGCATGATTTTCTACCCTTCTATTGGAATACAATTCCCTAAAATTGTCTATAGAGTTCAGCTTCTTGTGTAAAAATCGATGAGGAACACCTTATGAGTTTTTATATGAATCTATGTATTCTTGCAGGGAGGATATTTTTGATTGATGGCATATGTTCCAGACATAGAAACGATCATTGCAATAGGGTTTTCTTTTCCGAGTCTTGAATAAGGAGCGAGACTTTGCAGAGGGTATTGTCTTTCCAAATCTCGTCATGATAAACATACCAATAACATTAATGATTCTCACAATCCATGTTTGATTTTCAAACATATCTTCACCTATTTTAATCTTTCCAACATGAGAAAACATAAAAATGGTAACTGCACTCGACTCTAATATTCATAATACTTTTCTTTCCGGCATTGTTGAAGCACATTTCTATTTGAAAAAAATCAATTGAGTCTCTAAATTCAAATAAGACTGCAACATATTTACTCTTAGGAATATTGAATGAGATCCGTGTTTAACATTCTCCAATCTTGGGTTCAACTATATATGTCTTATGGTCACTAAATATTTCTGAAATACAATATGTGTAATACACTTTGATAATCTCAGACCAATAATTCAAAGCACTTTTCAAACATTACAGTAATCTAGTTTTGCATAGGCCTCATCATGAGATATGATGCGGCTACATACTTATTTGGAATTAATTTGAGATTTGATTATGTATAAAGAATTGTTGCATTCCCATTCCCCTCGAGAATCAAAGGAAAATCACGTACACCTTTGAAAAGTGAGTTGTTTGAGTTAAGCATAATTTGTCAATACTCCCGACGCTATATTGAAAAGTAATTTTAGATTCTCCCTTATCTGTAATGTTTGTTTTATAAAAGTTTGGTTGCTTTGGATAACATGCATTTTAGTGATATGAATTTCAAATAAGCAGTCATGGAAATTTAAACTTTTCAGTTTGGATTTTATGGACATAATACTATATTTGGTGGTGCAGAAAATCTGGACATGGTGTTATTATTTTAAAATATTATGGATGATAATGATTATTATTATGTTTTAATAATGATAATGATTTACAATTAGGCATGGCAGGGTTTAAACTTTTGAATTTGGATTTTGTGGATATAACAAAAAGGCAGAAAAGTTGGATATAGTGTTATTTTCTTCCCATTTCAAAGATGATAATGATCGTTATTAATTTTCATATATTTTAAATTAAAATTATCTTATTTATAGACATATTTATAAGAATTATTAGTGTGAACTCTTATTGACTTCCAAAATATAGTTGAAATGTGTAAGGAAGAACACATATTAAACAATTTCGAGACTCAGATCCTGGTGATTAGAGATATTCGTTTGGTTGTCAACGAAACAAGAAAAATCACATTTTTTGTGTTTCAACATCTGAACTGAATCCCTCGCATAAAAAAATTTCTTTGTAAGAATATCCTGAAAAATTTCTATCCAAAAAAAGTTGGTACAATAAATATTAAAGCTTTGTGGTTCTAGAAAATAACAAATTAAATTCCCCACTCGAGTTAATATCTTGGCATAATTTAGGAGCCTAATTACATTCATACTACATACCTATATTGTAGAATGGCTCATCCAATAGAGTCAACCAACAAAGTTGTATTTAAAGCGGAGTTCAAAATACCATGGAAACGAACCATAAGTGAATGGAAAGGAAATGATTATAGCTAAGAACGATAACCTAGGGATGTTGTCGGTGGGCTTTGGTAACCTCCCTATGCCTCCCTTGTTTCGCCCCTCACTGCTCTCGAGATGATACTTCATATTCTTGGCCCTTTATTGGTATTCTCTATTTTGGAGATGCTACTTCATACAAAGAATAAAAACGCATGATTTTATACCCTTTTAATTCACTACAATGCCCTCAAATTTTAGCCAACATAAATAAATGTATATAGATTTCAACTTCTTGTGTAAATATCGATGAAGAACACCTTATGAATTTTGATAGAAGTTTGTATCTTCTTGAGGGGAGGATCTTGTCGATTGATGATGTATATTTCAAACACAGAAACAAACATTGCAATAAGGTTTTCCCTTTTGAGTCTTTAAGGAAGAGCGAGACTTTGCGAAGGGTATTGTTGGAACATATCTCATCTCATGATAAACATACCAGTAACATTAATGATTCTCACATTTGATGCTTGGTATTCAAACATAGTTTCACTTATTTTAAACTTCCCCACCTGAGTAAACATAACAACCATAACTGTACTTGATTCTAATAGTGATAATACGTTTGTTTCCAGCATTGTTGAAGAGCATTTCCATTTGGAAACATTTCAATTAAGCCCGTGAAATTCAAATAAGAACGCAATGTATTTACTCTTAGGAATATTGAATGATATATGTCAACATTTTCAACGCTGCCTTCTACTATGTATGTCTTATGGTCACAAAATATTTCTTGGGTACAATATGTGCAATACGCTTTGATAATCTCAAACCAACCAATCAAGGAACTTTTAAAACGTTCCAGTAATATAGTTTCACATAGGCTGGATAATGAGATATGTTGCTACATACATACTTAAAATTAGTTTTAGATTTGATACTATAGAAAAGTAATTTTAGATTCTCCCTTATCTGCAATGTTTGCTTTAGAAAAGTTTGGTTGCTTTGGATAACATGCATTTTAGTTATATGAATTTCAAATAAGCAGTCATGGAAATTTAAACTTTTCAGTTTGGATTTTATGGACATAATACTATATTTGGTGGGGCAGAAAATCTGGACATGGTGTTATTATTTTAAAATATTATGGATGATAATGATTATTATTATGTTTTAATAATGATAATGATTTACAATTAGGCATGGCAGGGTTTAAACTTTTGAATTTGGATTTTGTGGATATAACAAAGCGGCAGAAAAGTTGGATATAGTGTTATTTTCTTCCCATTTCAAAGATGATAATGTTCTTTGAAATGATCGTTATTATATTTCATATTTTAATTTTAATAGTACTTATTTATCTTATTTATAGACATATTTATAAGAATTATTAATGTGAACTCTTATTGACTTCCAAAATATAGTTGAAATGTGTAAGGAAGAACACATATTAAACAATTTCTAGACTCGGATCCTGGTGATTAGAGATATTCGTTTGCTTGTCAACGAAACAAGAAAAATCACATTTTTTGTGTTTCAACATCTGAACTGAATCCCTGGCATAAAAAAATTTCTTTGTAAGAATATCTTGAAAAATTTCTATCCAAAAAAAGTTGGTACAATAAATATTAAAGCTTTGTGGTTCTAGAAAATAACAAATTAAATTCCCCACTCGAGTTAATATCTTGGCATAATTTAGGAGCCTAATTACATTCATACTACATACCTATATTGTAGAATGGCTCATCCAATAGAGTCAACCAACAAAGTTGTATTTCAAGCGGAGTTCAAAATACCATGGAAAGGAACCGTAAGTGAATGGAAAGGAAATGATTATATCTAAGAACGATAACCTAGGGATGTTGTTGGTGGCCTTTGGTAAGCTCCCTATGCCTCCCTTGTTTCGCCCCTCACTGTTCTCGAGATGATACTTCATATTCTTGACCCTTTATTGGTATTCTCTATTTTGGAGATGCTACTTCATACAAAGAATAAAAACGCATGATTTTATACCCTTTTAATTGACTACAATGCCCTCAAATTTTACCCAACATAAATAATGTATATAGATTTCAACTTCTTGTGTAAATATCGATGAAGAACACCTCGATGAAGAACACCTTATGACTTTTGATAGAAGTTTGTATCTTCTTGAGGGGAGGATCTTGTCGATTGATGATGTATATTTCAAACACAGAAACAAACATTGCAATAAGGTTTTCCCTTTTGAGTCTTTAAGGAAGAGCGAGACTTTGCGAAGGGTATTGTTAGAACATATCTCATCTCATGATAAACATTCCAGTAACATTAATGATTCTCACATTTGATGCTTGGTATTCAAACATAGTTTCACTTATTTTAAACTTCCCCACCTGAGTAAACATAACAACCATAACTGTACTTGATTCTCATAGTGATAATACGTTTGTTTCCAGCATTGTTGAAGAGCATTTCCATTTGGAAACATTTCAATTATGCCCGTGAAATTCAAATAAGAACGCAATGTATTTACTCTTAGGAATATTGAATGATATATATGTTAACATTTTCAACGCTGCCTTCTACTATGTATGTCTTATGGTCACTAAATATTTCTTGGGTACAATATGTGCAATACGCTTTGATAATCTCAAACCAACCATTCAAGGAACTTTTAAAACGTTCCAGTAATATAGTTTCACATATGCTGGATAATGAGATATGTTGCTCCATACTTACTTAAAATTAATTTTAGATTTGATACTATAGAAAACATTGTTGCATTCCCATTTCTCTTTAGAGTCAACAGAAAATCATGTACACCTTTGGAATATGAGTTGTTTTATTTAAGCACAATTTTTCAATTTGAGTTAAAGATCCCCACTCTGTATTGAACAATTTAGTTTAGATTGACCCATATGTGTAATGTTTGTTTTAGAAAACATGGGTTGCTTTAGATAACGTGTACTTTAGTGATATGAATTTCAATTATGTAGGCTTGGTAGGGTCTAAAATTTTTAGTCTTGATTTTAAGAACATAATACTCTCTTTGGTGGGGCAGAAATTTTTGATATACTGTTACTATTTTAAAATTTCATGGATGATAATTATTATTATATTATTATATTTTCATATATTTATAATCTATCATAACACGGTTTAAACTTTTCAATTTTTATTTTATGGGCATAAGGTAAAGAGGCAAAAAGTTTTGATATAGTATTTTTTTTTCAAGTTCATGGATGATAAGGACTATTATTATATTTGCATATATTTAAATTATATATTGATTTAACTTATTTATAAACATATTTATAAAAATTATTAACATGAAATTTATTGAATTAAAAATTATATTTTCAATGTGTAAAGAAAAATCCATACTAAATAAGTTCTAGGCTTTGACTGCAGGGCATTGGAGATATTCATTTGTTCTAAACCAAAAAGGAAGAATCATTTTTTTTGTTTTGAAGCATAAACTAAAGCCCTAACATATGTCAATAACAAAAAAAATTCTACCCTAAAAATGTTCTATCCAAAAAAAAGTTGGTACAATAAATACTAAAGCCGTGTGGTTCTTGAAAATGCCAAATTACATTCCCCACTTGAGTTAACATATTTTCATAGTTTAAGAACATGGAAAAATTCATACTGCATTCATGTATTGAAGAATGGTTCATCCAATAGAATCATCCAACATAGGTGTGTTTCAAGCCCAGTTCAAAATATCATAGAAAAAAGTGAAGGGAAAGGAACTAATGATATCTAAGAGGGAATGCCTATGATAATTGGCTGTGGCCTTCGGTAAACCACCTATGCCTCCCCTATTTGGCCCCTTATTTTTCTTTTTTGTTTTTTAGATTCTACTCCATATGTTTTGCCCTTTATTTGTCTTTTCTATTTCGGAGATGCTACTTCATTTAAACAATAATATCATATGAATTTTTACCCTTCTGTTTGACTAAAATTCTTTAAAATTATAGCAAACATAAATAATATATACATAGTTCATATTCTTATGTACATAACAAAGAAGAACACTTCATAAATTTTATACGAATTTGTATCTTCTCGAGCGGACGATATTGCTCATTGATGACACATGTTCCATAAATAGAAGCAAACATTGTAATAGGGTTTTCCTTTCTAATCCTTGAATGAGGAGTGAGACTTTAAAAAAGGTATTTTCATTGCATATCCTGTCTCATGATTAACATACCAGTAACATTGATGATTCCCACATTCCACGTTTTGTGTTCAAACATAGATTCACTTATTTTAATATTCTCAACGTGAGCACACATCACAATAGTAACTACAGTTGGTTCTAATACTAATAATGCATTTCTTTCCAACATTGTTGAAGCACATTTTCATTTGGAAAATTTTCAATTAATTCACTGATTCAAATTAGACCGTGACGTATTTACTTTTAGGAATATTGAATAAGATATTTGTTAACATTCTCCAGTGCTAGCTTCAACTACTATATATGTCTTATGGTCACTAAATATTTCTCAGGTACAATATGTGCAATACACTTTGATAGTCTCACACCAACAATTCAAAGCACTTTTCAGACGATTCTAGTAATCTATTTTCACATAGACCTGATCATGAGATATGTTGCTACATACTTACTTGACGTTAATATGAGATTCGGTTTTGTAGAAAAAATGGTTGCATTCCCATTTCCCTTTAGAATCAATAAAAAATCATGTACACCTTCGGAAAGTGAGTTGTTTGAGTTAAGCACACTTTGTCAATTTGAGTTACAATTCCCCACTTTATACTGAATAATTTAGTTTAGATTGACCCTTATGTATGATGCTTGTTTGGGAAAACTTGGGTTTATTGGGATAACATGTAGTTTAGTGATATGATTTTCAAATAACTTAGCATGGTAGTGTTTAAACTGTTCAATTTAGATTTTATGGACATAATACCTATTTTGGTGGGAAAAAAATTTAATATAGTGTAATTATTTTCAAATTTCATGGATAATAGTGATTATTATAATATTGAAATGTATTTATAATTAGGGTTTAAATTTCTAAGTTTATATTTTATTGACATATTACAAAGAGGTAGAAAATTTGGACATAGTGTTATATTTTTCAATTTCATGAATGATAATTATTATTTTACTGGCATATATTTAAATTTTATATTATTAATTTTTAATGTCATCCTCTTTTACCCTCATTTCCATCATTTTACAATATTCCATAACTTTTTACCATATTATGTAGCTTCATAACCCTGCATTAATAACCATTTTCATGAGTATATGGGTTTATCATTACTATTTTCCAAGTCATTTATTTTAAGTATTTTAAGAGAATTT
>APFE031406107.1:0-23689 GCA_000404065.3 Pinus taeda
AAAAGTAATATATGAGAAAAATTTATGTTTATTTTTAATTCTTTTACTGTATAATATTTTTAGTTTTTTTTGTTTGAAGTATTTTCAACTTCTCATTCATTTTAAATTTATGAGAATTTATTTTTATTTTAACAAGTGTTGCAACCAAATTTGTTCCACTCAAAGTAACTATTATGTTATGAAAGAATTGAATGAAAAAATATAATTTTCATTGGTCAATGTTAGCTAACTTAATAGTGGTTAATAGACAAATGTAATCTAATAGTCTTGTTTTGGGAGGAACTAATAAATTAAGAAGTGAAGTGGATAAATTAATTGTTGCTGGGTCACGCACATGGACTTGTATAAATTTTAGTGGGTAATAACGAGCAGTAAGTGTCAAGGAAAAGAGAAATAATGATGATAAGTAACTCGTGTTAAATATATTTATTAACATTTTATTTGTGCCCATTTTTTTATGCAAAGACTTGCTTAAATTATGTTGAGAAGTAAATGGTGGCAAATATGTTATTTACTTTCCTAAAGGCTAGAAAAAAATCACTATACAAATATTTAAAAGTAACACATCAATAATGCAACCCTATCTATAAACTAGGGCATAAAATATGCCAAATACTTATTCATATGGCATTATTTTGTGAGATACTTACCCAATATTTAAAAATATTTTTTTATATTACATTTAATTTTTTTTTATATTACATTTAATTTTCAAAGTTAAACCTTATAGGTTTAATTACCTAAACGGAGATTTGGTGAGCGAAGCATGTTTTTGGACGGAGTATTTTCTACCGCATGGACATTGGAAACTTGGAAACTTCTGGGTGGATGTAATCAACCCGACGTTCATAATATATAAACGACGAAAAGGTCCACTTGAAAAGGAGTTGTCTATAATGCGATTTTTTGGAGATTCTGGTGATGGAATCCGGCGGAAGAAATTGAGGTTAAATCTTGATTTTTAGCAGTTAAAATGGTTTTTTAACTGCATATTTGGATTCAGCACCCTGAAAAACCCCTGGGACCCTTTTGATTGTGCAGAAACTAGCTATCAAACTTGCGATTCCAATAAATTGCTGCCGGATTTTGACCGGAAAAACCCGCCAGAAAGACTTTCAAAAAGTCTCATTATAGACAATTGCCTCTGAAAATCGGGGGCACTGCCCACAATACATTTTCCACAATTGTTGCAAACTTGTATCTATATATTGATTGCAGAAGATATTTTAACACCAGCATTTGCTTGATTCACGCGGCCGTAACATCGGTCTGCCCAGCTGATAGGGAAGAATATCAGTGTCTAAGCCGAATGCCGGTTACTGCACTCAGCTCAGGCAGCTGTGTTGGCAGAACTCTCTTTCTCTTTTCCTATCTTAAAGCTTCAGCGCGAGGCCAATGGAACGCTACCACATTGCGCAGAAAATTAATGTAAATGGGGCAATGCGTCATAGTTTTCATGCTGTGAGATTCAATTTCTCACGTTTGTGTCAGAAACATGTTGCTAACGGAACATTGTGGAAAGTAAAAATAAGTTATCAAGCGAATAAATATAAGTATATTTGGTTTTAATATTGTAATGTTTCCTGGTTTCTTTTCAATTGTTTTATATTTTCCTTTGTTTTTTCAATACCGAAAAAACGCTTTTCAGAGAGTGCATTCTCTTAGAATCTACACAAAAGTGCCCTATCTGAGGCGAATACTCTTTTTCACACATTTTTACAGAGTTTTTAATAAAAACCATACCAAAATCTTGTTTGGCATATTTTGCCTATCATAAAGTATTTTTGGTCTTAATATTCTAATGTTTCCCTGGTTTCATTTCAATTGTTTTATATTTTCCTTTGTTTATGTTCAATTTATGCAGAAAATTGGTGTTCAGTTCCTTAACAATATAGTTTGTAAGAGTAACACCATAAATAAACAACGAGATAGAATATTAAATTACATATCCCACATTTATTAATACAACTATATAGAATATTAAATCCACATTTATTAATGCAACGACATAGAATATTAATATAACGATATAGTTGTAAATCCCACTTTTATTAATACAACGATATAGAATATTAAATTACATATCTAGAAAAATGATAGGTTTCCATGGTTGTGTTCGAATAAAAAAATACAAGGAAAACATGATAGAAAATAAATTCTCATTAAAGTATTTTTTAAGTATGAACTTTTCCATGTGTTATTGCAATTATTACTATAATATTATGGAGTTAAAATAAAATCAAAATATGTTTTTATTTATATTTCTTGTAATTGTAAAAATAAAAATAAAAATATCGTTTTTCCATTCTTTTTAAGACGATATATGTTTTTTTTTTAATTTATTTCTTTTGCAAATACCCTAACTTGTATCAACAATAATTTCTACCTAATGTTTTTATTACTAACTAAAAATGTCATTAATATATTTTTTAACATGTCCACTAAGCCCATAGGGGTTGGATTCAATGGCGGAAAGAAAGTATTTTTTCACCATTGGGTAAGATTCAATTCACGTTAGGGCTTTCCTTGAACCATGGAGGTACTTTGAGGTAGTGTTTGAATGTGTGGTTGCACCTAGAGAGGCCAAATTAAATGGTTTCATGACTGATGCAAACATAAGTGGATCAAATCCCACCCCCATGTCCTCCTTTTTTTAAAGATATAAAAGTGGTATCTCTCATATAACAGAAAGAATCGAAGAAACCCTAGATACATCATTGATGGTTTTTGGTTGTGGAGAGCTTGACCATGTACTTCCTCCACTTAATCTTGATATATAAGCTTTGAATGCACTAGTTGTTGGTGGTCTGAGGTTCTAACACTCCAAGATGGTCTGATTTGTGAAGAAATTATATGATGTCCCAAAAATTGTGATTCATGCTAATCAATCCCGCACAATGGATATTAGGCTAGCAAAGAGAGTTGTAACCGAACGATTTATGTGCTTATGGCCCTCCCGATGCTCTTTAAATATATGGGTGGATAAAGAATAGAGACCCATGATTGAAGGACAACATTTTGTTTCCTTCTATGGGAGAGATTTTTTGTCCTTCCTCTTTGAAAAGAAAGAAGATTGAGATCTAATTTTTTTAAGTGGGCCATATTTTATGGGTGGTCAGGGTTTGTATCTAAATTGATGGAGTTTGTATTTCAACCAAGAAAATAATGTTCTGTCAATTATTCTTGTTTGGGCTAAATTGCCATATTTTCCCTTTCACTATTGGAACGAGGACACCTTTATGAACATTATAAATGTTATGGGCCACTATATCAATTGGGAAGAACCACAATAAGGTAAAAAATACTATGCTAGGATTTGTGTAGAAGTAGATTCTACTAAGAGACTACCGACAACAATAAAACTCCAAATAGATAATTGGACTCATTATAAGGAAGTGGATTATCATCAACTACCATTTAAATTTAATAATTTTGATGAACATGCACATTTTTCTTGAAGATTCCAAAAAGAGAAAGAAATACAGAAAAATTATGAGGAAGGAGAACAATGGAAATAACCAAAAAGAAGAATGCATACCCCCAACAAAATACATCCATAAGGACAAAGTAACGAAATGGATTAGGAGCTAGAGGCTCTCTGTCTCCAAATAAATCAACTACCAAATTTGAAGAATTTTCCTCGGACAAGAATAATGGTTTGGTAGAGAATAAATTTGATGCTCTCAATTGGACATATAAAGAAGGGGAATCTAGAATGCACTGCACCTAGAGATCCAACTGGCCATCTCTCAATTTGCGATTTCTTAGGGCTAAAATGACATGCCTCCCCTCAAATATGTTCCAACTCAAGGAAATTTAGCCACGGAGGAAGAGGTTGCAGCAGAAGATAAATAGGTATTTAATTCCTCTAGAAACACCAAGAACCATCATAGATCTTCGATTTATGGATTCATAGATGAAAAATTAGAGGTGAAAAGGTAATATATGAAAACCCACCTAATAAAGTAGGTGACAACACTAATAGAGATGTTAGAAGTGAAAATGCAGAGAAGAATAAATAACAAGGCTCTCAAAGTTCATTGGAAAAGGAATTTCAGAAGTAGGTGACAACACTAATAGAGATGTTAGAAGTGAAAATGTAGAGGAGGATAAATAACAAGGCTCTCAAAGTTCGTTGGAAGAGGCATTTCAGAAAACCCGTAACCAAACCCAAAAAAAGGAATTGGGGGTAGAAAGAGAAGCCACACCTATAAAAAAGGAGGAAAAGAAGGAAGATGATATTGCATAAAAAGGAATTGGGGGTAGAAAGAGAAGCCACGCCTATAAAAAAGGAGGAAAAGAAGGAAGATGATATTGCATGTACAAAAAATGTTGAAGATGATCATGCTTCCTCCATTCCATCATTTTTGGAAGTGTTAGAGAAAATATCAATTCCCTCCCCTCCTTTGATAGGATGTAGGAAAGACCACACAGAGAGAAAATCCAACTCCTAGAAATATTTAAGCTTCTAAGATTTATTCTGTGTATTTTTTGCTAATTATTGATCATTCTCTATTTTTCTATCAGTGTGTATAAATGGTACAAAGATGTAATCCCGCATATTTTTAGTTAATAAGTGATGTAAATTTTGTCAAATTTTGAAGGTATTTTTTTGTATTTACATGTATAAGAATAATGGTTTAGATATAAAAGAAATCAAACGTTTTGATCCACTATGCATTCCAAGGATTGTAGTTTAAAAAATAAAAACAAAAAAGACAACACATGTCCACTAACATACAAGAATTTCTACAAATTGAGACCACTAGAGGTAATCCCACATCTTGTTAGTTAATATATGATGTAAAATTTGTTAAATTTTGAAGGTATTTTGGTGTATTTACATATATAAGAATAATAGTTTAGATGTCAAAGAAATCAAACTTTTTGATCCACTGGGCATTCCAAAGAGTCATGTGTGCAAGTCCAATAATTGAAATATCCCCTTTGTTATTGTAATTATTATTTCCACAATATATATCTTTATAAATATATTATGATTGCACTTAAAAAAAAAAGAGCAAAAAAGACAACACATATCCACTAACATACAACCATTTCTACAAATTGAGTCCACTGATGTAATGCAGTCTTTTCAAAAACCAAAACTAGGATACCATATATTTTTATTTAATGGGATGCACATGCAAAACATAATTACTTGCGATGGATGGCCACATACATTAGAATAATCGTTCCTCGGTCCTTCCTTGTGTTCAAGTTTGCCATCAAACACAATAATTAAATTAACCAATTACCCTAGCTATAATTGGGGGCACATAAATACAAAAGACCTCATTACTCACATACATTTATATACCAATAGTTTTCCAAGTAAATTATCCCGAATAACTCATTAACAAAAAATAAAATAAAATGAGGTAGATGTTAGATGAGAGAGAAAAAGAGAGAAAGAGTATAGCCATGGATATTATAATAATATAACATGGCAAGTAAGAACAATGATTTATTATATTATATATGTATTATAACCCTTAGAAATAATATAATGTTTTTAGTACAAAGATGAGCGAAATTAAACATATTTATCTAAATAGGGTAAGATAAGAAATTTGTAAATTCAATAATTAAAATTAAAAAATTACAATAATAGAGTAAATTTCGATTTTCAATAAATAAGTTTATACGAAATGTCTAATTAAAAAGGTGACTTTAAAGTTTAATTATTGATTATTACATAATCCCAACTTTGAATAGTGGATGAAAAACTAAGAGGAGAGATAATTACTCTAGACTTGCATTCAATGTAAGTTATTTAAACCATTAAGATAATCTATTATATTTATCATTAAATTAAATTATGAATATATTTACATGTTTAATTCACATATCATGTATTTTTGTTGAGTTATCAATAAAAGCATATAATGAGACGACTATATATTAGAATTATTAAGAGGTTGATGGTAAATAATAATTGTCATAACACCAAGAAGAATCATTAGACAATGGCATTTCAATATAAGTTATTTATGACCATTAATATAATCTATTTATATTATTATTAAACTAAGTTTATGATATATTTACATGTTTTATTCACATATCATTGTATTTTTGTTGATTTATCAAATAAAGGCATATATAATGAAGACTATTATATTTGGATGTATTTAAGGTGTTTGATGGTAAATTAACAATTTTCATAACACCAAGAAGGATCATTGGACAAGGTTTGGTAACATATAACTTTAGGTATAATATGAAATTATTAAGTATTAAGTCAAGGAGGTTCATGAACTAAGTGTTAAGAATGTCCATTAAGTTGTTACAATGGAATGTTTGAAATGTGAGTGGAGAATGGAAAATATAGAATATCATAACTTGGTGATATTCTACAAAATTAATGGGGATAAATGATTAATGGGGATAAGTGATAAGATCATGAACTAATACTTATGATGGATGGTCACATACATTGGTGTCAACATTCCTTAATCCTAATCCTATATTAAATATGTTATCAAACACTATAATAATGTAAATGATATAGTGTGTTTTTATATCTTTAATTACTTAATTACTTTATCTTATTCCTTAAGTTAGTAAAAAAATAGTATAGTATTTAAGGAAATTTTAAGTTATAGTAAGAAATCCTATTATGTTTTGATTTTAATGGAGTATATTTATGAAAAGCTGCACATACATAGATAATAATCAACCGTAATAATTAACTCAATGAAATTTTAAATAAAATTATACATTATATATAACAAAATATAAAACTCATTTTTTAAAGAAAAAACTATAAATTTTATTATATATAAACAAAATACATCATCATATGGTTCGATGACGTTCTGTGACCTAGGTATACCTACAAAAAATTGAATCACATATATAATAGGTTTAGAGAGACTCGAATGATCAATTTCGTTGAAAATTGAATCCAACATATATATATATATAATAGTTTTAGAGAGACTCGAATGATCAATATCGGTGAATAAATTCATAGTAGTGTTGTCTTTCCATGCTGGAGAAATGATCTCTAATATATTTTGGAACTCTCTCATATCTTTCTAAAGGAGAATTTGCGAAAAGGTCCATATAACACTTTTTGCTTCTCATTAGTTACCAAAAAAATCCTAATAAATCATTTGTGATTTGAAAATGAGAAAAATATTTAGATTTTGAGTTGTGGCCTTCCTGGCCTCAACTCATGGCCATCTTCCTTTGGTTATTCCAAATTGCTTTTGAAAAGTGAGTATACTTGTATATTTCATTTGACAGTAATTAAAATAAATAATTAATAATAAAAATAATGTGAGGTTAAATATAAATATATAGTAGAAAAGTATTTTTTGTGTAGTTGGTGTTTTTATTTATTATTATTTTAAGAGTTTTCAGAAGAGTTTATTTTTAATGAATAGAAAAGGTGAAAAAAAAAAATTGAGGATAAAGAATTTAACAAAAATTCTTGGAAGCTAGGTTAATATTTGAAAAGAAAAATTAAACGAAAAAATATATATATTTATATATAAATACATTCAAATTGATATATGAAGTGGAAATGCTAATTTACTATTAAGGGATAAGGACTTTGCATAATTTTTTGGTGAGTAGTAACCACTACTAAATTTACACTTTTGTATTCTTATTCATAGGAAGTAACTCCATACAAATATATCTATTTCCATCTTGTTTGTATTAAATTTTTATGCAAATACTTGCTTAAATTATGGTGGGCACTAACTCATGATAAATAGGTTTATTTACTTGAGTATGGGCTATTTTCAAGGATTTTAATTTTAGGTGGCTTTCATATGAAGCTTAGCAATGAAAAATCATTGCACAGATATTTAAAAATCATGGCAGCAAAATGCTGATAGCAATTAGAGACAACAAAATGCTAATAGCAATTAGAGACGACTGTAATGGTCTAGAGATGAGAAGGTAAATATGAATATGAGAAGGTGTAATCTGGTTAACTGGGTCTTAGGAGGAGCAAGCTATGATCGTTCTGATCAATAGCACCATCCATCACCAAGTGGCAATTCGACATAAGACATGAACCACTATCTTCCCTAATGTTTCCCATGATTGGATAAGAAGGTTGTGAGATATAAGTTAATGTCCTTGTGGGAACTAAAATAGGAAAAAACATATTTAGGGTAAAATTTCATCCTTTCTCTATTGTATTTTTTTCAAAATTTCCATACATAAATGAATAGTAGGTATGGTTTTACTAATTTATGTTTATTTGATTCAGGAATATTTTTGTAGATCACGCTTTTTTAACTGCATGGTAATTGTCCTTAAATCCAATTTCCTCATTTATTTCAGGAATATATATCTCCCAAAGATGCTTAGATTGACATACTAGTATTATTTTTCTTGGTAGTTCTCTATTTTAAAAGAAAATTTTGTTACAACTAGTGCTTTCAATTTGGTCTTGTATTATTTGGTAAAAATCATATTGCATTGGATTTGAACTAATGTTGAAATAGGTGAAGTGCAATACTCATTTGTATTCAACTCTTCATCGCATAAATAGAAATATTCAAATTTTAATTCGCATCGCTTAAACATAAGGAGTTAAACCCATTGTAATAATACTATAACAATATTTACTCTTGTAAAAGCTTAAGTATCCATGCATCAATTAATTTGGAATGGAATAATTGAGATAGAGAAAATTCCTATAAATATCAATAGCATCAAATCATTTGGAACCTAATATTTAATAGTTGTGTTCAATGTTTGTTAAAAAAGTTAATAATCTTATTTCTAAATCTATCAGAGATGTCATAGATGAAAAAGTGTGGTACCAATTCACCCAGACATTAACGCCCAATAAAATGAAAACTATTTGTCTTCTAATAAAATTTATCGTCATATACACATACAAGGTAATAGCAAACCCTAAATTCTTCCATCTTCTACTAGGCTAGCTAACTATCAAAATTATTCTATAGAGCAATATCTAATGATTACAAGATCAATAGTTGTTTCAATATTCCATCTCTTGAAGTCAAAAACACTATAAAATTGTAATTCACAAAGTACCCAGATGCTTATAGAAAGAAAAGTTGCGATAAAATGTTGCTTGCTACTGAAAATATCAAACAAATTGTAGAACCAAAGCAACCATAAACCATATATGAAGGAATAGAAAAACTAGAAACTTGTTGTGATATAGAGAAAGATTGACAAATTAAAACAACACAAGAAATGCAATCAAACACTATGTACATATATTTCAAGATGAATGAAAGAACCAAAGATGTTTATAAGAATTTTCCAAAATAAAACACGAAAACCCATAATGGCATACACATATCAATACTTACTGTCAATGGGGAATCTGAAGTTTTGCAATGATGCCATTAATTGCAATTTAATAGTTGGAAACAAAAGGACAAAATAAAAAGAAAAATTTTCATCCAAATGGTTAGGGAAACAATTTAGATTCTAAAATTGTAAGGCGAGGGTTGTTGGAGGTAAATGCCTCAATGAGCCATGTAGTATATGTGTTAAATTTATTTGTTTTAGGGAAGCCTCTTTTATTTTTCATGGTGTTTTAAATATTATGATGATGATGATGATGATTAACATCTATTTAGAAGGGTGAGGTCTATCAGAACTTAAGAAAGAAAGAGGCTAATTGAGACTTTTTAATATTTTATTTCTATGATCAAAGAGGAGGGAAAGAAGCATTCCTAGATCATTATAGTTTTGTTGATTAAACGAGTCACGAAGTGTGGTAGATGCTTTAGTAATGAGAACATATGTGAGTAAGGGTTGGGCAATCTAAGAGAAAGTATTTTTCATTTTAACCCTCTTAGTATCACACAATTGACATATTCTTTCTTCCCAAAGTGTTTTGGGAAAAGACCAATGCTTGATATGAGCATTTTATTATTGTTTTTCATATCTTTAAAAATATTATATGAAATAAATAAAAATGTTTATGTTAAAACATAAAAAGCTTTCATATTTTAATTTCCTACTAAGGGATAAGGATTTGCATAATTTTTGGTGGGTAGTAAACTACTACTAAGTTTGAACATTTACACTTTTACTCTTACATGTTAAAGCTTGAAGAAATCTTTGTTCTTATTTTTTTTATTCAAATACTTGCTTAAATTATGGTGGTAGGGCAATAGGTTATTTAGGTTAGTATGAGCTATTTTGAAGGATTTTAATTTTAGGTAGTTTTCCTATGAAGCTTCACAAGGAAATTTTATTACACAAATATTTAAAAATCATGGCATAAATATTGCAAAAACATCTACAAGTTATGGAAAAAAAATTAAGGAAGATATTCACATGGCACAATAAGACCTTCAAATTTATGGTCCAATCAAATGTCACTTTCTTTTAGATTTAAAAATTACAACTTGCATTGGTCACAACTTGCATTGGTCAATGCTAAACAAATAGTGGTCAATAGACAAATGGATTGCTAGAGCCCTGCCTTCAAAACGAATAAGAATAAATTAAAAATTAAATTTAAATGTTAACTAGCATTTGCACCACATGTTGCAAAGGAAACTTCGTAAGGCAATGGCATAAGAAACAATAGCATAGAAGAAAGAACTCAAAATTTTGTGCAATTTTGTTTCTTTACTGGTGAATTGTTGTTGATTTTGGTACGGACATGAATTCAAATTATTTATGGGTAAGTATTCCTCCATCTTTGAGTAATCTTACGACTGTCTACTTATTCGATTTGTCCAACAATACCATCTGTCTGTGGAGAAAAGCCTGTCGAGCTTAAGGAGCTTGTTAATTGTGGTCACTTGTAAGTAATACATTTTTATTTGGGATAAATTTTACCTATGTACATGAATATGCATTGTATACCTTCTTATCTTAAACTTGTGGTTATGGTGTTGATGATTCAAGTCATTTCAACAAAAACAATTTGAGTGGATCAATTCCACCAGGGGTTTTCCACGAGACTATGACCTTTTGTCCATGCATAACTAAATATTGTGAGTTACTCATTAATATTTCCTTATTCTTGGAGGGAAGGTAAGGTGCACAATAATGAAGTCTTTGTACCGTGGACATATTATAGCCATAAAAAAGAACATCAAGAATTGAAGCCGTTTATATAGATAGATAATCCCTTCCATGAGGAAATCAGATTAATATTCTAGATTTACCACACCTTACGTTAAACACACAATGAAGTAAAACTCAATATGAATGGATATTAATTCTTAACCAAAAGATCAAACAAGGATCTTTAGAAAAGTTCATTAATTTTTCAACTATATTACCATTTGAAAAAAAATATAATGCAAATTAGCTAAAATCATATTGTTATTTAGAAAGACTAACAAGCACCTCCTACTAAGTCTGACTTAAGTAAAATTTAATATAATAATGACACCTATTTTGTTATGCAGTTCCATAATCTTCTAGAGAATAGTGAAAGTTTTGGACATTTGACCTCATCATTTCAAGTACAAATATTCTAAGTAGGTAAATACCAACTTTGACATCTTTGAAGTGGAGACATTAATATTTCCTGCAACAATAACCCTCTAGTCAATATGCATTGGTTGTTGGAAACAAATGGATTGTCATTTTAAAATTACATCAATTTACTAAAACTAAAATCAAGACTTTAAATTAATTTTTGTGTCATGAAATTTCTCATATTATACCCTTCCATAATTATTTCACATCCAAGAACTCCTTTGATCACTAATATGCAAAATCCAGTGTCCTCAAATTCTGTATAAAATGAAAATGGATCAAACCAGGTAAGCTTTTGTTACTACATCTCTAAAGAAAGGATAAACCCAGTTGCATAAACGAACATGCAAACCTTGTGGTCTCACATCCTATATAACTCAATGATGGAAACATACCAAATCCCACTAAACTTTTCTTGTTGTATACTTATGATGAACATATAAACATGCAAATATGTGTGTGAAAATTCCTGGCAAGAGGATTTACAGGGTGAAAAATGCCTTCAGATCAAGACCATATATAACATGAAATGAAGACAAAGGTTGTCTTGGAAATTTAAACACAATCATATTAGGTGTAGAGACAAACCAACACCATGACAATTCTCTCTCGCTACCTCATCCCAGTTTAGCGTTCACTTAGGACATGTCAACATGATCAAATAAAAAGGAAATTATGATTAAAAAACAGAAAATATCATCCAATGATCAATAAGTGCAGATTTTTAACTTCAGAATACCATGTTGAGAGACAATGTGTGATCAAACTAATGCTTATAAGCCATGCAAAAATAGGGAAACCAAAGACTTTATTTAAATAGCTGCTATACAATGTTTTCAGCTCTAAATGTGTTAAAACAATCCGCTGACCCTAAAACACTAATATATAAATTCTCTGAAGCACAGGCAAATGCCTACAATTGTCCAAACAAAACATTTTATTTGTAACTGCTCGAGAAACATCCCAATCATCAAAAATTAATTAATTACCAAACATAGGATAATTTCAAAACAATTCAATACCTCATATGTGACAAATCATTTCTCTACTCTAAGGAGCTTGTGAAATTAATTCATGTTGCCAATGTACAAAGGTTTTTCGTGAGATAATCTATTAAATTCCTTCAGTACAACATCAATTCTGACAAAATTATCATCATCACATTTCATAACATATTTAGCAGATAACCTCTGAACCTGCATCCAATTGGAAATCTCAATTGGAAGTTTTTTTCATCTATCTTTTACAACACAAAAAAAGAGAAATTTAAACCTAGACAATATGACGTGGTTCTAAAAAAATGCAGGTCTAGTACAAAACAGTGGTTTCCAGAATGAATATAGGTCTATCATAAAAAAAATGTTTTCTGGATTCAACCAACTAAAAATGCCACCTTCATTAAGTTGTGGCTGACCTGAAACAAGTGAATTGTGGTCTACACCATAAAACAAATCTCATTCATTTAGGTAACTAAGAAGTAGACGTATTCCAACAAAAGTGCAACACTCCGAGTACCAAGTTTTTAATGAGAGAATCCATGATAAATCCCATTTACAAAGTGAGTTTGAAGTCAGTTGAAAACACCATCTTAAATCATAACGAATAAAAACTCAAATCCTAGTTTAATGGCCTATGGCCATTGGCCAAGCGCTATAGCAAAGAAGAAATGGATCAATACTCAAATGGGGTAAAGATTGTCTAGTAAGGCTTTTGCCAAAAAAAATCAAGTGTCTTTTACAACACATGGAAAGAGAAATTGGACCCAAGACAATATATCGTGGTTCTTACGAAATGTAGGTCTATTATAAAATAGTTGTTTCCAGAATGAATGTAGGTCTATCATAAAACAGTGTTTCCAAAATGCATGCAATTCTAACATAAAACAGTGTTTCGAGAATGAATGCAGTTCTAACATAGAACAATGTTTCAAAAAAGAATGTGGTTCTAACATAAAACAGTGTTGAATGTGGTTCTAACATAAAATAATGGTTTCCATAACTTAATTTGCTCACAATTCCAATCTCAGCCAATTCAATGTGGGTAAAGATCATCAAAACCCTCGTTCATTTCTAGGTGGAAGCCTTTTGAAAGAACATGAAACTGTTATGTCATAAGCATTGAAGAAACCTATCCTACCTATGCCAAAATTTTCATGAAGATACATATAAGAAAAGACTCGGAAAAATCTAATATTGCTAAACCTACAAGCAACACAGTGTCTGCAACTATTGGGTTTAGAAAAACATGGCATTCTAGTGTCAACACTATCATTTTTTTGGCTACCTTATAGAGGCTTGTCCAAAGTAGACAAACCAAGTGGTGAATCTCAAGAAATCCCCCACAACTGCCTTAGTTAAGGAGGATGAGAATTTTTGGGCACTTCAGTATTGAAGAACAAAGACATTTGCAAAGAAAATCTGAAAATTTGGGACACCAAAAGTTAAAACAATCGAGGCTAGAGAGGCGTCATTGGAAATAGGACAACATTCTAGACTAGGAAGTTTGGGATCCTTGGCCCATTATGCTACAAAAAACCACCCTAACTCAAAGGATCCGAAATAATTCAAACGCCTAAGACTTACATAGTTCCCTCATTTCTCTCCAAGTTACCACCCCTTTTTCGATGTCTTTTTTAAAGACTTCTTGTAGTTAATATTGCCAAAATTGATTGCTCTGATGTTTACTTGATTTCTACAAGACATATTTGGGGTAGCTTGGAGCTTGATGATTTGAACTCGTCTTGAATAGTACAAGAAAGCTTTGTTAGCTATCCTTTCCTATGCTTCTTCATGAACCGACCATTTCAGTATTGAAGAAAAAAGAAATCTGCAAAGAAAATATGAAAAATGGGGACGCCAAATGTTAAAACATTCGAGGCTGGAGAGGCGTCGTTGGAAATAGGAAAATATTCTAGAACAAGAAATATGGGCTCCTTGTCCCATTATGCTACAAACAACCACCCTAACTCAAAGGAGCCCAAAGAATTTAGAAGCCTAAAGCTTACATAGTTCCTCATTTCTCTCCAGGTTACCACCCCTTTTCTTATGTATTTTTTAAAGAATGATTGTAGTTAAATATTGCCAAAATCAATTTCTCTGATGTTTACTTGCTTGCTATAGGACATATTTTGTGTTGAATTGGATGACGCTTAAATATGAAAATTCATCATCGAATTGTATTATGCACCGTGTGCTATTATGTTTGTCATAAACTACATATTATTTCTTGCTTTATTTTGTGGGCTCATTAAAACATTTATTATAGTATTTGTGGTCTTACTTGCTTCTCAATTCTATGGCTTTTATATCTTGTTCCATGTATCCATACAATGGCTTCTGGATGCATTCACAAGGATGTGTTTGGATGTGAAAGTAATTATCATGCCAGTGTTTTTAGAAGGGTCCATATATATTTTCATGTCTATTATGGTCTTATAATATTTTCTTTTCTATAAATTATGTATTTCCATGAAGACATTTTGAATATCATCTAATGCAATATTGTAAGTCGAGGTTGCAACTATATATTGTGTTAAGGTAGGTAATGTTGTCTTTATGTGGGCAGATGGAAGAAATAGATGAGATCCAAAGAATGAGAGGCACTTTGGATTTCTTTAATAAATTGGTCGAAAGTATTGCACCAACTGTGTTTGGTCATCAAGAGGTCAAGTGAGCAGTGTTTCTTATGCTTCTAGGTGGAGTACATAAACAGACTCACGAGGGAATAAATATAAGAGCGGACATTAACACGTGCATCGTTGGAGATCCAAGTTGCACCAAGTCACAATTATTGAAGTACATTTTGTAGCTCTTGATATCTAAGATATATTCTTATGTTTCTAAACTACTTAGTGATTGACCAGGGAAAGTTTCTTTTGAGAATCTCATAAATTTAAAAATTCAACATAAAAAAATGCAGTTCTATTAATGGTATCATGCATGTTCAGGTCCGTGTCACCATCCTTGGTTATTTAAGGAAACATAAGTTCAATCAACTCCACTTAAAGTATATATTATGTTATTTTTTTAGCTACTGGGCCTACTTGTTACCATGTGAAGTTAACTTACAACCAGAAGATTCTCACATTCATTTATGTTATCCAAAGCACACTAGAATCCTTTTTCAAAATTATTAGTTTCTTTTGTCAGATTTTAATGCATAAATGTATTAAATGCTTTAATACATTGTAACTAATAAACATCTTTCATAATATTAGTACAACACATCAGGTTTCTTAAAGAGGGATGTTTAATTGCAACTAAACATTCATCCAGGTTATGATGAGATATATATCCTTGACATGTGTTTTTTCATGTATGCATCAAGCATTTTATCAAAGGCTGTCTATACCTCTGGAAAATATTCTTCTACTATAAGCTTAACAACAACTATTGTAAAGGAGCCAAAGACTAGAGAATTCTGCATTGAGGTAATGAAATTTATTTTATTCAATTAATGTTTTAAGACTTTTTTTGTGAATAATTCGAGTCAATACAAATGTTGCTATCTAATTACTTGTTTATGGTCACCCTGTAGGCATAACATGTATGTTTGTTAGTAAAATATTTTTGTATTATTTGAAATTTAAGGAGCACATACATCCATGGTGCCCCATTTGGCAAAATGGGGGCTTTCAATTAAGCATAATCATTGATCTAGTATGGTAAAATGTAACAAGACCTATAATACCTACACTGAATTTGTAATAAATTCCAGATGATACGAGAGATCTCGTACACCAAGAGATTTAAGCCCATACACTCCTTCATAACCACTGGATGCACTTAGATTTTGAGGACCTTAACTGCGAGGTTCTACAGTGTCACCAGGTGAGGATAGGGCTGGTATGTCTGGTATGACAACAATCGTGCTTGTGAATATCACCCTGAAATAGAAAACACCATTAACTCAATAGCTACAGAAAGAAGAGATTACCCAACAACTGATTAAGTTGAAAAGTATTGTGTGGCACCTCCATCCCACCCAAAAAAATAAAATGAAAGAAAAATAATAATGATAATAACAACAAGAAGTGTCTGATGAATCCTTGTTGTAGATTTAAAAGATAAATATTCGATCATGCAAAATGCAAGGGAATTGAATGACAGTTGTCACCTACCAAGGACATTGTAGAGCCCAATTTTCCCAAAGCACCAGATAAAATAGATTGCAATTTACACTTGGATGTGGTGAAAGGAAAAATAATTAGAAACCATGATTGAACTTAAATAAGCATTTAGAACCTTATGCTAAAAGATCACTAGATGAGAAAACTTACTTGTGTCCAGCCCTTGCCTACTCAACAATCTCATGTCAGAGAATGACATCTAAAGACCTTGGAAGAGAGCTGACATGTATCTCTTTGTATGCCTCTTGCATTCAAACTCTCTGCCAATCTGTAAACTTCCTCCCTTGACGAAAAAGAGCCCATCTATCTCGATTTGAACAAGTAGCATCGACATAAATAATGGGCTGAAAAGCAATATCATGGTTAGAAATTGCAAACAGATAGAATATCTACAGAATTTAAATTTGGGAAAAAATTCAAAATGCCCCATAAGCAATTCAAAGAAATGTGAGTTATTTTCATATAAAGTCTTTGTACCATGAGCCCAACTTGAATGGTACAACAGAGCTTTGTTAGCTATATGTTCCTCTACTTCTTAATGAACCAACCACTTAATTATTGAAGAACAAAGACATATGTGAAGAAAATATGAGAAAATGGGGACACCAAAAGTTAAAACATTCGAGGCTAGAGAGGCGTCATTGGAAATAGGACAACAGTCTAGACCAAGAATTATTGGCTCCTTGGCCCATTATGATACAAACAACCGCCCTAACCCAAAGGAGCCCAAAGAATTCAGAAGCCTAAAGCTTACATAGTTCATTATTTCTCTCCAAGTTACCATCCCTTTTCTGATGTCTTTTTTAAAGACTTCTTGTAGTTAATATTGCCAAAATCGATTGCTCTCATGTTTACTTGCTTGCTACATGACATATTTGGGGTAGCTTGTAACTTGATGATTTGACCCTAACTTGAATGGTACAACAAAGCTTTGTTAGCTATTTATTACTATGGTTCTTCATGAACAGAGTGTTGAAGGCCACTTCTATCTTAAAACAGTGTTTCCAAAATGCATGTGGTTCTAACATAAAACAATGTTTCCAAAATGTAGGCAGTTCTAACATAAAACAATGTTTCTAGAATGAATGCAGTTCTAACATAAAACAATGGTTTCCATAATTTAATTTGGCCACAATTCCTATCTCAACCAATTTAGTGTGGGGAAGATCATCAAAAACCTCATTCATTTCTAGGTGGAAGCCTTTTGAAAGAACATGAAATTGCTATGGCACAAGGGTTGAAGAAGCCTTGTCTACCTATGCCAAAACTTTCATGAAGATACATATAAGCAAAAAATCACCAAAATCTAATCATGCTCAACCTACAAGGAACACAATGGATGCAACCATTGGATTTAGAAAAACACATCATTCTAGTGTCAACATTGTCAGTTTTTTGGCTACCCTATAGAGGATTGTCCAAAGTAGACAAACCAAGTGGTGAATCTCAAGAAACCCCCCACAACTGTCTTAGCTAAGGAGGAAGAGGATTTTCGGCCACTTTAATATTGAAGAAAAAAGACATCTGGGAAGAAAATCTGAAAAATGAGGACGCCAAAAGTTAAAATAATCGAGGCTAGAGAGGCGCCATTGGAAATAGGACAACAGTCTAGACCAAGAATTATGAGATCTTTGGCCCATTATGATAAAAAAAAGTTTAAAGATACTAAAATCAGAGGTGGGAAAACAACAGAGAACCCTCTTTATCAACCAGTCGAAGTTTCTCCATAGGTTTAGAGAAAAGGGAGAGGCTGAGTTGCGGGAAAACCTCTTTATTCCATTTTTCTAACCCATCTTAACAACTGCATCAATGGCGACCTCTAGGGTTTCAGCAGAATTATTGTGAACAGAGTCCACCACACCCACTTTGAAGGCCACCGGAGCAGAGCACTTGTGTCTGCCCAGCATAATTTCCGTCAAGTAACGAAAGTCAACCTTGCTCCTAATAATGGACATGTCACTGGGAGGAATGACGAAACCCACGTCTACCTCGCTCATATAGAGAAACCATGTTTCCTTTCTCATGAATATGTAGTCATGGGCTAACGCGAAAATGAATCCCATGCAGAAGCATGCCTGTTTACAGTGAAAATTCACGGTAACTTCAATTCCATGAGGGCTTTGACGAGTTGCATGAATTTGAGATCGTGGATCTCTAATTGATCCTCTCTGTTGCGAGCTTTTGGTGTTGTGCAATGCAAATGTGCCACTTATCATTTTCTCCAGCTGAGGAAGCTCGTTAAAATTGTTTCAATCTAATGGCGGAGGATTCTTTAATCATCTAACATAAGATCCGACGTTGCAGACAGGTACACCATGGTAGCTAGGGGAGTTGTTTTCAAAGGGAAATGTCTTACAGAGTAATTATTACAACTTGCAAAATAAATGTCTAATCTCTATATTATTAGCATTATAATTATATATAATATTTTGAAATGGTAACAATTTCAAAATATCCTCGGAGATCCAACCACATTAACATCTCATTAGTAAGGTGTTTTACACATAACTGGACCATTTAAGTTAACCCTCGAGGTTATTTTGAAATGATAATATATTAAATGAAACTTTCGCCTTTTAATTTTTTCATCAATAAAGAATCATTATATGATTTCTTTAGATTTTTTTGAAAAAATAAAAGATAATTAGTTGTTTAAATAAATTTTTTTATAATAATGATATAAATAATTTTTAAATATATAAATTTCCCATATTATAATTTTAAATAAATTTGACAAATTTTATTTCGTATTTTATATTTTAAAAATAAACTATATATATTTTTAAATTGGTGGACTTTCAAAAGTATTTGAGCAAAACACCTTCTCACAATTATTTGATATTTGGTAAATATTCATTTAAATGTTTTAAATCATCAAAGACTAATTATTTATTCACCTGAGGTGACTTCAAAACTTTTCCGGAAATATGTTACGTACAAAGCGTAGTGCACTATATATACAAAATAAACGAAATTCGCATATTAAATATTTAAGATTAGATATACCCAAAACATTACATGTGACCCGTGATTTTTAAAGTCAAGCAGACTTTTTTTTTTTGTAAGACGAGATTCATGTATTAAATCTAAGTATACATCTCCCCACGGGACCACAAAAATCTTGAGGAAGGAAACGGTATTAAAAATAAAAGTCATGCTTCACGTTGTTGACATAATTTTCATGAAGTTCAATTACTATGTTGTTAATGTTGTTTATTGTTTCTTGAATAATATATTCTTAAGTTATACTTTTTAAATACGGTTAAATTCTCTAACGATTTAAGCTTTATTATTATGAATTAAAATGCATTGGTCTATGGCGAATTGCTTTAAAATCTAGAGTAATGTCAACAATGAAAGTGGCAGGCTCGACAAAATCAAAGATGGAATCTCATACTTTTCCTTATATGTTGAAAAATGAAGAGAAATTTTATAATGAAAACTATATATAGTGGGACGTCTATGATTATACTTTTGTCGATTTGTGTTCTCAAATGACCTAGATTAAGAATGGTCATCACTCGAGACCAAATTTCCATGGCGAACAAGTATCCAATGAAAAGATGATCAGCTTCCTCATCATGTATTATGCACATGGAGTAAATACTTGACCCTTGGAAACCTCTATCCTGTAAATTATCCTAAGTGAGAATTTTTTTGTGGATAGCCAATTACCCAAAGCATTGGAGTTTCGTAGGAATTTCCCAATCACACGTTGCCTTGTACCAACTAATAAAATTGAAGGTTTTTTTCCGTTAAAGGAAGAGGATTGTATATTTCCTTAACTTTTGGGAACCCATCTTTAGTAAGGCCTTCCCATTGCAATATGTTTTCCCCTTCTCCAATGAATGCACTAGTTGCATATTGGTTTGTGATATATGCTTCCCATTTAATGGCCATGTTCTCAGTCAAACCAATGTCGATAGCTCTCAACCAAGCCGAATGTGTAGTAAATTGATTATTCCTGACAGCTATATGTGCAACTTTGTAGATTCCCTTTTCATGCAAAAGGGGAATACGGACAAATGATAAGGTGTAATTACCCTCTAGGCCTTTAATCACATCCAGGCCTACCTCGACCTTGTTCCCATCCCCAATAGCCCATCTCATATTACCCAACATCCAGTGACAGTATTTCATCAAGCTCCTCCATATGAATGAGGTGTCATTTTTCCTTCTTATCCCCATCCTTGACCATGACGAGAGTCCATGTACCTTCATGTAGTTATCTCTATTATTCGCCCCCATATGCCATTGTCACTAGCCGCCCTCCATAGACCTTTTATGATTAAGCACAGTTGAAATTGTGGGTATCCAGAATACCCCACCCCCCCCATCTATTGGTCTTGCAATGGCCTTCCACCTTAGCAGATGAAACTTCCGCTTCAGCTCCGTACCAGAGCATAGGAATCTCACCATAATCTTGTCAATATTTTTACAAACCTCCATAAGTAGCAAAAACATATGCATCCTGTTGGGTTGTGTTATATTCTTTCCACGACTAACCAACGTAGTGAACCGGGGGGGTGGAGCTCCCCCTTCGTTGCGCCAATTACGCAGCGAGTAGCCCCCTTCTACGGGGTTTGGGGCAGTGCCCCGAGAATTTTTTTTTTTGGACCCTATATTAGGTTGGGTGAACCTACCTATGGTTTTTTTTTGGTCCATGGTTTTGGATGCAATGGTTTTCGATCCATGGTATTGGATGCTTCGGCATGTATAAATATGTATTGTAACATTGAAGGAATAATAATGAAAATCAAGCTGGTAGTCTCGGTTTGGGATCCAGGGGAAAATCTCTATGTATATGTGTTTTTATGGTGTTATGCTATCGCATTAATTTATTTTCTGTGATTTAGAATTCGGTATGCAGGTAATTTCCTGTTACGGGGGTTTTAAAAACCTACATTTGTATCAGAGTTTTTTGGCTTCACAAAGGGGACACCTTTATTGCTGAGGGGTTTCGCGCAGGCCTGTGTAGACCCTGTTCAGTGGGATGATCTAACGAGATCGATTCTGGGGTGAAAGAAAGATGGCGAGCAGTGGAAAAAATAGAGATTGAGAAGTTCAATGGTCAGAGTTTTGAGTGTGGAACTCAAGATGAGGAATCTATTGGTGGATAAAGATCAGTGGAATCGCAGTAGATCCCGGGTAACTAAACCACGGGAGGAACGATGAAGAATGGAAGAAGTTGGATCGGAAGGCAAAGAGCACAATATGATTGTGTGTCTCAAATTCAGTATTGCTGAATGTATCAGGGGAAGCTACGACGAAGGCTTTGTGGGACAAGTTAGGGACTTTGTACCAATCTAAGTCTCTAGTGAATAAACTGTTCCTACTGAAAAAGTTGTATAACCTAAGGATGAAAGATGGAGTCTCGGTGATAGAACATCTGAATGCGTTTAATATTGTGGTAAGTCAGTTATCATTTGTTGATATTAAAATTTCAGATGAAGATACGTGCATCTGTTTGTTGTGTTCTCTACCAGATTCATGGGATAGTTTGGTTATTGCAATAGGTAGCAATGCAGCTGCTTTGCAGTTTGATGAAATAGTCTCAGCATTGCTAACGGAAGAGATGAGACAGAAAAATATGGAGAGCCCGAATGGTGATGCCTTTTCTGTATGAGGACGGTCCCAGAATAGAAACAAAAAGAAGTCATCGAGTGGGAGATCTAAATCTGTACGAAAACCTGTAAAGGTGGTGTGCTAGAAATGCGGAAAGGAAGGGCATTTCAAAAGGGACTGTAAATCTAAAGCTCCTGATAAAGGAAAGGGATTTGATGATGCTCTTTCTGTAGAGGCGAAAACCACTTCAGATGAAGGTGGGGATGTATACTTGGCTTCTTTAAGTACACATGTAGATCATGAGGCATGGTTGATTGACTCAGGTGCATCCTTTCACTTCACTCCCCATAAAGAGTGGTTCTACGAGTATGAGAAATACGATGGTGGTGATGTCTTCTTGGGGGATGAAAGGAAGGCTAGAATCGTTGGTCGTGGAAAATTAAAGTTGAAGTTGCAAGGTGGAAGGGTTAGAACACTTCCGGGTGTTCTGCATATTCCTGCATTGGCCAGAAATCTGCTTTCTGTAAGCAAGTTGGATGATGCAGGTGTAAAGACAGTGTTCGAGAAAGATCCTTGCAAGATGGTTCAGGGAGCACTCGTATTGATGCGGGGAGTTCGGATTGGAACTCTGTACAAGTTGCAAGGTGGCACTGTTGTTGATGGGTGCAATAGTTCTATGGTTCCTGAAAATGGAGTAGGAAATCTAGTGGTCTCTAGAAAGAAGACCATGTTGTGGCATCAAAGGCTTAGACATATTGGAGAGAAGGGTCTTCCAATACTTCATGGTAAAGGTATGGTAGAAGGTATGAATAATAGCTCTCTGGATTTTGATTTTTGTGAAAATTGCGTATATAGGAAGCAGAATCGGGTAAGTTTCCCCTCTGGTGATAAGAGGGCGAAACAAATATTAAAGCTTGTGCACAATGATGTGTTTGAACCTGTGAAGGTTCCATCACTAGGTAAGTGTGTGTACTATGTATCATTTATAGATTATTTCTCAAGGAATACATGGATATATTTCCTTAAGAAGAAATCTGAAGTCCTTGACAGGTTTAAAGAATTTAAGGCTCTGGTGGAAAATCAGACAGAGAAGAAGATAAAGGTGATAAGGACAAAATGGTGGAGAGTTTTTATACGCAAGAAATTTGAAGATGATTCTGTAAGACGTGTGGTAATATGCACAGCAGAAGACTACTCCATATACACTAAGCAAAATGGAGTTGCAAAAAATATTGAAAAACCATTGATGGAAAGGGAAAAGAACAATGTCCTCAGTGGTCCGGATAGGACATAAATGTATGGGCAGAGGCGGTGGATACTGTATGTTACTTGGTCAACAGTCACCTTCATCAGCATTGGAGGATAAGACTCCACAAGAAATATGGACTGGTAAGAAACCCTCTCTTTCACATCTGAGGGTATTTGGATGTGATGCATATGTACATGTTCCAAAGGAGAAATGAGACAAGTTGGATAGTAAATATAAAAGTGCATCTTTATTGGGTATAAGGATGGTTTAAAGGGTTATAAGCTTTGGAACCC
>APFE031406113.1:0-10767 GCA_000404065.3 Pinus taeda
TTGAAAAGTTTTTGCACGAAGTTCCTGTCGATTTCCTCCTGTCACTGCATTATTGAATACTGCCACCGACATTGTTGACTACTGCCACTGACATAGACGTAGAAAGCAAGTGGAAATGGACGTCTAGAACCTTTCTAAACTAAAGCAACGATGTAGATGGCATATTCTACAGTTTGTTGCAATACTTTTTGGGAGTTCTATAGAAATTTATTTATTTTTGTTTTCTCTATTATCCTTTTTCCTTGACCAGCAGTTGAGCTTCTTTCGTCATTAATGAGCATGATAACTGCTCTATTATTCTGGTAGTTCCTATTTGTGCAACTATAGCATTATAAATGCTCTCTTAACAGAGTCTAAGGACAGTCTTGAGAGACGGGTTTTGACATCGGCTCCGTTCTCCGGCTAATAGATTCCGATTGCATAGTGATGGAGATATGCATGATGCCATCGTTGTTTGTATATTGATGCCCATCGAAATGAGCGACATATGATACATGGCATGTCGTGTATCATATGCTATCCATTCCCCATACATTGCCACCAAATTTTGAATTGTATAATGGCGCTCCAGATTGGAATTTTGAATCTCAGAACTCGCGCTGCCATATTTTGTTAAACTTGAATCTCAGAACCCGCGCTGCCATAGTTTCTTTGCTCAACATGAGCTTCCAGACGAGTTTGGTGCTAATGGCGATTGCGGTGGTTCTGGCTATCGTTGCCTCTGCTGCTGAGAAAACTCATTTTAGCGTTGCCATTGGGATATTGGGATTCTAGGTTGCCATTTTAGCGTTGCCAGGATCTGATCCTCATCTTCCATGGCTTCTCTTCCGGTCATCCACCACCACAACCATGTGAATATCATGTGTGCTCTGCAACCCAACACCACTGGCACCTATATATATATATATTACACCATTCTCTTCTCTCTTCCACACTCAGACCAAGAATCATACATACATACATATATAGGTGCTTTGTGTTGTTGCTTCTTCCATTCCTAATCCAACGAGTATCCCGATCTTTGTTGCTTCTCTCGGTGAGGTGGGTATCTGAACAATGGCCAAGCTATCCGCTTTCTGTGGCTTGATCGCCCTTTTTTCCTTGTTGGGTGTTGACAATGCCCATGCTGGCCATAAATTTTATACTATGGGCAAGGTTTACTGCGATAACTGTACTGTTGGATTCCCCACCAGGATTTCACCTGCCATCTCTGGTAAGCCAACAACCACCCATTTTGGATAGTTTTTCAATTTGTTTTGAAGTTTTGGTAGACTGTTTTCATTTGGGCCACTACATTTCCTTGTTGAAAAGATATGAAATAATAGATCTGGTGCTGAAGAATAGATCTGGTTTTAAGATTCTCCATGTGGAATGCTATTTGTGCTTTTCTGAATAGATATATTATTCCCTTTTGCTATTGTGTTCACATTACTTTCATTTTCTACACTCTTTGTTTTTAAGAGAAACGTGTGTTTCTGTCTGAAGCATAGAATGCACAGGGCACCCCTATGTTTTTTTCTGATATTTTGAGTATGAGTGTTGTGCAGGTGCCACTGTAGGTGTTGAGTGCAAGGATCGTGCTGGTAAGATATTGTTCTATAATGAACAACACACCGACAACGATGGGCTTTTCAGTATCGCTGTTCTGGGTGAGCACGAGCACGAAGCATGTGAGGCATTTACAGTGAGAAACCCAACCTCACGCAACCTTAAAACTGATAGCAGTCGCGGTCCAGTTTACCTAACCCACAACAATGGGATCAATTCGGACGAAAGAAAGACTGGGCCTTTTGGCTTCAGGATTTTTGTGTTGGCTTTTATTACTAAAAGTTTCTTGCTAACCACAAATAGAATGGGGGCCTGTGGAAGGTGCATGGTAGTGAATTTGGAGATTCTAGAACCCAAATATGTCATATTTAAGCTTTCCGGGGGCAGAGACAGTCTGTTTGTTCGATATTATCTGACCAGTGGCAATGGCGACGGGGATAATAATATTGCAGTGAATTCCAGGGAAGTGATGGAAAAGGTAGGCCCTGAATGGAAACAGAATTTTCACTTGGAGTGCACAGGAAGTATTGGAGATTGTAATGTTATCTGTGAATTGCAAAAGCAGTTTGTTAGGTTTGAGTTGAGGGAGAGAAGTAGCAGAATTAGAGCATTGAGAAATATGTTTAGAGCGTCCAAATTGGTGGGATGGGTTGAAATAGCATGGAAAGATTTGTTGGCTTCTCCCACATTATCAATCAATGATTGGTTCCCTTGATACCCTTTAATACTATTATCAGTGGAGGTTCCCAGCCGCCACCTAGTTTGCACGTTGCAATCTCCATCAAGCCTCTCATTTTGGTTGATTCGGTTTCACAGCCTCCTAAAGGATACCGGACAGAGATGGAAATATATGATCCACAAGTCAATGAAATCAGGCGAAATAGGTGCATTAGGCGTGTAGAACGGAGTAACTATCGACGTGGAAGAAAGGTATGCTGCGCAGGTATCCATGGAGAGGGTCTTTTATCTTTCGTATGATGAGCAGCAACAACAATGATGAATTCGAGTTGAAAATGCATGATGGTCCAGAATGCAGAGACTAATAGCTATATATGAAATTCGATTACGTATCATTTTTGTGGGGAATATTATACACAATAAAGAATATAGTTTTTATCGAGCCATTTCAATGGTCGATTTATATATATTTCTATTTTAATGTTGAATAGATATATAATTTATAAATATAAATATTTGTATATATTTGATTAAATAACGAAGTAAAAGGACATTAACTTTTTTATTTCATTATGATTTATAACTACTTCATATATCAAGAATACATAATAATCTTTAAAACACTCGCCAACATCAAACTATTTATAAACTATAAACAAATAAGTTTACATATTTTGTTCATTTTAAAAATATAAACAATCACGTAATTTTTTTTCAAAACATGAATAAAAAGTTTACATATTTTGTTCATTTTAAAAATATAAACAATGACATAATTATTTTAGAAAAACATAAATAAAAAAGCCATATAGCTAGCTTTGCATAATACGGGAAAAAGTTTCTTGGATGTGTGGTAATGTTATCACTATATGTCATTTTTTTTTGTAAGTTTGATGATAGAGTTTGTAGCCATATTGGAAACACTTTCCACAAATTTTAATATAGATACAAATCTTATTTTCTTTTGAATAGGAACATACAATAAATTAGCTATTTTTTTGCATGTTAAAGTGCATTTTGAAAGAGTTCATATTGTTTTTGCAATATAGCTTTGATTACATACATAAAAGATACAAACACACAATTTTAAAATTATTCGGAGATGAAATAGAAACCAAACACGATCTACTTATAGGTTGACATGTTGATTTGACAACAGGTGGACGTGGCAAGGAATTAAGATGACCCTTGGAAATATTAATATTGCATTTCAAAGTTGTGTTATGATACTGTAAAATGCATGTATGATTTTTTTTTCTTTTCAACAAAGCCCTAATTCAAATTAAAGTGGTTGCAGGCATTGGACTTTGTGATTGTAGAAGCTAGGTGTCATGGAATCATGATATTTTTTAGCCTATTAAGGAATGCACTGGTATGCTTGGCTGACTTGTGATGCTTGGCAGAGGAGAGAAAAATAATTTAATATGTTTCTCATGAAGAGACCTTCACGAAAGAAGATTTTTCTGTCACAACTTGGTGCTCGACTAATCCCTTCAAGTTAGGGTGAGCCCCATGTGAACTATGGGGTCTCATGGTGTTGTGTTGAGTGAGTAGCAGGGTTAGGGAATTGATGAAAAGGGAAGTTGGGACAACTGGTGTTCATTATCACATTCGATAATATGTAAACAATATTTATGTGGTAAAGGAAGGGAGTGTGGTTGGTGTTCAGATGCTAGAGACAACAAATATAGGACATGTCAACTTTCAGAGTCTCGACTATAGGGAGCACACTGGATACATCAAGGGAATTGTATCCTATGTTATCCATGGCATAGGATGGGGTGTCGCGCTTTTGAGGGTGACCTTCACGAACACTGTGCTTTACAGGTACCAGAAAGATCTTTTCATCATAGCCAAGGATTTGTAGATAGGGCACTTGGTTTATTGCGGTACAAAGGCCAACCTTTGATACTATGATATCGAATACAAGACTAATGATATCAAAGAGAGGAATAGGAGATGTTTTTGTTGTTATGTCTTTGTTGTCATTCCTATTTTTAGATTTGGCACATGGTTAGGATAACTGTTTGCCAATATGTCTCTGTTGTGATAGCCATTTTGAGACTTGAAATTACAAGAGAACATTCATTTAGAATGACAACATAGTATAACAGATTACAACAATTTAACTAAACAAATTTAGTTCTTAAAGCAAGAGAGTAGAGTATAACAAAAGTTTTCATTGGAAGTTTCTCAAAATATTTCGATTAAATAGAATTCAATATTTATAAAACTATTTAGTTGACAAGAATCGAAACCTGCTTAGAGTTGGACACAATTTTCTTTTTCAACTAAAAAATTTCAGTTCATAAAGCA
Source organism: Pinus taeda (assembly GCA_000404065.3). Taxonomy (NCBI): domain Eukaryota; kingdom Viridiplantae; phylum Streptophyta; class Pinopsida; order Pinales; family Pinaceae; genus Pinus; species Pinus taeda. The sequence continues at coordinate 4,543 of APFE031406113.1, forward strand.
AGAGAGTAAAGTATAACACAAGTTTTCATTGGAAGTTTCTCAAAATATTTCGATTAAATAGAATTCAATGTTTATAAAACTATTTAGTTTACAAGAATTGAAACTTGCGTAGAGTTGGACACATTTTTTTTTTTTGGAAAGTGTTTTAAAACATTTAAATTTTTTTGTGCCTGAACATATTAATGTTCATTCTTCCTTTGGAGTTAAAGTTTAAGATCTATAATAATCCATCGTATTATTTTTTGCACTTTTATCATCCTCACATGAGGGAAAAACTAATACAAAGTTCTTATTCATGTTTACATAAATGGAAAATTACAACATTTTTTCATATGACTAGAAATTAAACTTGAGAGGAAGGGGGTGATACTTGTGGAAAGAAGAGGAAGTTTATAATTGAAACTTTTTGTTGTTCTATTTTGTTTATTCTTGCTGGGAAGACATAGTAGCTAATTCAGGTAGTAGTTAATTTAGAAGTAGCCCGTTTCTGAGACAATGTCACAAGATGTTGTTATCAGGAGTTCTTATAGTGCACTGATAAAATGCAAAAAAAGAAAAGGGGTTTTCTGTTTGCAATCAACCTAAATATTGATAGATCTTCTATCATTGTAGATGAATACATTGGGAAAATGCATACTACACAAACATGTTCAAATGGCGTTGAGAATGCATTTTCAATGACAACTATTCCTTGCACATGTTAGAGAAGAAAACTGGTCAATAGATTTGTAGCAAAAAAGAAGTAGCTATCGTATGAAATGAAAGTTAGTTACTGAGTATGTACGTCCCTCGTTCTATTTGTCAATTATTGTTTTGAGGTCCTCTTCTATTTCAGTATTCAAATGCATAATGAAAGCGACCTTTGTTGTAAAAAAATGCTTTTTCCTTGGTATATTTTATTATTCGTTATGTTTTTGAAGAGCATGGTTGGCATATCTTTTTTTTTTCTCAAGCAAGAGTCGATCCTTTTATTTCATTAAGCAGAAAAATAGATTACAATAAATACAAACATCTCCCCGATGCCAAGGAAACCGAAAAAAATAGAAGATAAGCCACCGAGGTCAAAATCTTTTAGCCTTACAAAGAGAATCACCAAAACCAAGGAAAATAACCCAAATTTGCATTCCCGCCCTCGAAAGCCTGTGAAATCTCGCGCATCTCAGTCCCCGGAAGAGTCCCTTTGATCTGAGTCGTGCATTCCCACGCAAAAACCAATGGCTGAGGATGAAATCGCTCAGCAAAGACGACTAAAGTTTAATGGGCCGCCCCTCCAACTTGCACAATCAATCTTGACCGTTGATCCACACAGAGAGATCCTACGGTAGAGATTAATATCGCACCGAACAAGCAAACCAGACATTAGTGAGTGATGGAGGGCGGTTTTCCAAACCTTCTCTCTGCCATGTGTAGGATGCTGAATGGGATCGCTGCAAAAATGCTAAAACCGTTTCCTTTTTTAGAGCAGTGCGATCATCCGAAAACCGCCTAGGAAGCGGTTTTACTCTTCGAAACCCAAAAATGTGAAGATTCCAGCTACCGGTAAAACATGGATTCCTTTCTCGCCTACTCAACTTCCTTGCCTGAGCTTGGAACCCAAAAAAGAGGAGATGCTCTCCATTAATTAAGGAAATGTGGTGTCTGCTTTGCTCACCCCGATGAAATGTGATGTCCATCTCACTAACTTTGGGAACCGGCCAGCTGTATTGAGGAGGAAAGCACCTTGCTAGCAATATTTCTTCACATTCCAGAGTGGATTGAAGAGGCTCGCAAGGAATGGTTTTCACATCCTTTGCTCTCCCAAATCATTAATAAATTGTAGGAGGATCCAAATTCCACAGCGGCCTACTCTTGGTAGGATGAGATTCTTCGCTACAAGGACAAAGTAGCGATATCAACAACATCCACCCTTAAAAGTCACATTTTGCCAGAGTTGCACTCATCTCCCACTGCAGGCCATTTAGGCTTTCAAAAGAATTATGCTCGCACTCGACGTTCATTCTTTTGGACAGACATTAAAAATGACATTCTTACTTTTGTAGCTGAGTGTGATGTGTGTCAACGCCACAAAGGAGAAACAGTAAGTCATCATGGTGGTTGTGGACAGAATTTCTATGTATGCTCATTTTTGTGCCCTACCCCACCCTTTTACACCGACTTTGGTTGCTCAACCTTTCATGGACTAGATCTTCAAATTGCATGGCATGCCCACTTCCATTGTGTCTAATCGTGACCCGATCTTCACCAATAACTTTTGGGAGGAACTCTTCGGGTTACAAGGTACCCAACTACAACTTAGTAGTACTTCCTATCATCCCCAAACTAATGGTCAAATTGAAGCAGTCGACAAATTCGAGTTTGTTGTGTAGGTGAAATCGAATTTGCAAGTTCATACTTCAGAGTCAGCGATATTTTATTCTACGGGTTGCGACTTGAGTATGCCCTGGAGGGCAACTCAAATTACATAGCTTGGAAGGATAATATGGGGGCAGTGTTGGAAGGCAATGGCCTCAAGGAATTCATGGATCATGATATTCTAAAGCCTCCAACATCAAATGCTAAAGATCTGGTTGAATAGAGAAAGTGTGTGGCAAAAGCGAGAAGGATTATCCTAGATGGAGTTCGAGATCAAATTGCCTCAAATCTCCATGCTAGGTACACTCCATTTGCAATGTGGAATGAATTGATAGACCTATTTCAAAATAGCAGTGACCATAGGAAGTTGGCACTGATGGAAAAACTCAGAAAGATTAATATGGAGAAGGGCAACTCAATTCCGAAGTAGTTGACCAAGTTCACCCAATGTCGGGATGAGCTTGGAAGTGTCAGGATTACTGTTCAACTTTCAGCTAGAATATTTAGGTTCACTGCCACTAACATAACTCCTATCTTTCTTTACACAGTCTGCTACTGTGTGTTGCTGCTACCACTCTCTTCACTTTATAAAAACAATTCAAATGAACCAATCATCAAAATACAACTCATACCTACTGATTCATCTCTTTCATCTTGCTCTGGCTAGACAATACACATGCTTCTTTACCTCTCGCTGTCTGCACATCAATCCTTCTTTCAACTGAATTTCTATTCTTGTTGAGTACATCTATATTCGCTTTCTCTCCTTACAATAGTTTGCTGCAATTTCATTTCCTACATTCACCTAGACATACCATTAAAGCTTTAAAACATACCAGATCCTTTCTGAACCTTTCTTCCTCAAATCCCTTTTTCCACAGTCTCTCTTGAATAACCAACTGAAGTCTTCATTTCCTATACATGTTAGAATTATTATATGCATGAATCCTTGCACTCTATTCTCCCTCAATCAATCTCCATAGAGCATTGATCTTGCTTTGATACCAAAAATGGTGCAGGGTTACCCCTACACATACCCACAGTATGCACGGAACGCATAAAAATAATTGTCCTATCAGTTTGACTCTTATATGGAGTTAAAACTTCAAAGCATAAATGGTTAAGCCCTTTATAACTGTTCCCAGTTATGAGAACACAATCACCTCTCCTTAAACCCTCTATCGGGACTATTTACTACCTCAAAACCTTCATTAACTTTTTTAATGAAGTCTTCCATTTGTTCTTCCCTATCAGTATTTAAACCCACTTTGCAACCCTTACAATGCCGATAATTCTCATATATATAAAAATTTCCCTTTGTACCATTGGTTAATATATATGAACCCACATATTGGCGCTTGATTTTGTTATAGCCAAACTACAAAGGAAAACTCCACATTTCTTACCTTTTCCACCTTCCTGTACAGACTCGTATAGTTCCCAAGATTTAACCTCATTGTTGATTGTAATCGGCCCTACCATGGGTCTTTAACTCAAATATATATAAAACAACATTTCTCTGACTCTGATCTCCGCCTTTACACAGAATTACAAAGAAATCTGCATAGATCATATCTCAATTATTATTCACCTGCATATATAAATATATCGGGTCTACCTTATGTCACTCCACTTTTCCGATGCCCGAACTCTGCTTGGCCCAATTGCTGATCTCCGATTTATCGGCAATCTCTATATCAACGTTCTGATCCCTTGTCTTCGGCACATCCACTCCCTGATATGCGATCAATCTTATGCCGTTAGATCAACTCCGATCCAACAACCCTCATTTCATCGCAATGTCACAATCGGTTGATTCACCCATAAAGACTCTGCCAATGCGATCAATCTTGACCGTTGATCTTTTAGATCCAACGGTTGCTAAGTCTTTGCAGGACTGTTTCTTTAGTCTTGATCCCGCTTAGTTTCAATGGACTCTATGTTAAAAATGACTCTCAACCACTTTCTGTCTTCAATGATGATTTCTTATGTAATGGCTTCGGGATGGCTTGGATAATTGACTGAGTATAAAAACGCTCAACATTGCTAAGGAATTAAGGTTGATCACACTATTTCACTCACTATCATTCATAAATTCAAACAAAAGAAAGATTCCAAATTTATTCCAAACACACACCGGTCCATTATAAAATATGTGCAAACTATTCAAAACACCATATGAATGAACAACAAGGTCCCTACTTAGTTTTGACACATAACACCTGTAGAACTTCATAAAAAGTTGCGAGCAAATATACTCACGCTATTCTTCAAACTGGTATACAAGTTTCAAATATTTCTAAGAAAAATCAATCAAATATGAATTTTAAAAGATAACGTGTTGCTCATAAAGAGGACACAGGAAAGAAGTAATTTTATAATCTGTAAGAGCATAAATCATCACTTTGTTCACAATGAAAAATATGCAATATTATAAATAATTGAATCCCTCTTATAAACAATTCCTTTGACGCATGTCAGACAACACATCACTTATACCACCACTGTCAAACCTGAAAACAAAAATACCTATATGTTATGTTTGAACTCAATCAATAACTCCAAGTCACATTACAACTTGTTTTACCATTCAAATAGTGGATTTCGATGGATCTAATATGACTTGTGTTAGATGGAATCTCTCAAGATCGAAACCATAATTGGAAGCCTTAAGAGATTATTTTTTTTCAAAAAGGAGGCAACACATTATACATTTAAAACATCCTTGTCATTGATCCGGATTTAAACAGGAACGCAATAGATTATAGAGATAACCATAAATACAGAGATGCGATAACCATAAATAAAGAGATGCAGCGGAAATAACAGTTCATTTCATTAATGGAAAATACCGAAATATGCTTACAACCAGAATTGGAAATAAACCAGCTAGGACGATGGTAGCTTATCTCTGAGAAGAGATGTGCGGCTACATGTCTCTGAACTGTTCCGAACTTGTGTTACAATGAGGCTCGAAGGCCTATTTATTATTGAGAAACAATGGAAAACCCTTCACATTCCAAAACCGACCCCTAGAAGATGAAAAACCAAATTGTGGGCCCCGTTTTGGGAAATTGGTACATCAATTTCCCGGGGTCGTAACTTTGGCATACGATCTCCGTTTGACGCGTATGATAGCTCGTTAGAAAGATCTATCCGAGAACTACCACTTTGGGAAGGGCAACATTGGTCCATGGACCCATGTTACGGACCAATGTTGCCCCCAGATTTCCCAAAAAACGTCGTTTAGGGCCTCAAAACGGCTCCGGAAGTTCAGGACCTGAAAAAACTGCTAAAAATAGTAAATTGTGCTACATTTACGGAAGCTGAAAAATTGAAAGAGACAGTTGCGGGGGTCCAAATGGGATAGGTGGGTGGCCACCAATATCCACCTGGATCATTCCTCCCCCCTTAGGAAGCAATGGTCCCCATTGCGTTGAGTTCCTCCATCTGCTGAACTTGTCCTGCAATCTCTGATGTGTCCAGCAATGGTGGGAAGCATGGTCGATGACGGTCCGCATTGAAAACTCGATGCAAGCGAAGGAATGGAGGAATGCTTTGCTTCAAAGCATTGTTGCCCATAGCCTTGGTACTGGTGTAAGGACCATGTCGGAGTGGTCGGAGCCTATGATGGGTTCTGGTAAGGTGTTCTTTCTGTCGATGCAACCAGACTTTGTTGCCCACCTGAAACTTGTGTGGTACCCCTGTGGGTGAGGAGAAGTTGTTCCTGTGTTTTGTCATGACTGTATCTCTCTGTTGTTGCTGCTGCGTGGAGGAACCCTTTGCGGGGGTCATGGATGTAGCAACGATCTTCCCCTTACTTTGGGAGTGCACCATACAGATGAATTTCCTGGTCTGTGATATGAGCTTGCT
>APFE031406115.1:9714-51072 GCA_000404065.3 Pinus taeda
CATAAACCTTCTTTACATGCATTAATACATACTACAAAGTATTTTCTAGAGTCAACAATATTTTAGATTGGGGCAATAGTCAATAAATGCTTCAATTTTTCAAAAATTTCCTAACATTTTTTATTCCAATCAAATTTAGTTTCGTTCATCTGTAAGGAAGTGATTGGGCAAGATAATTTGGAAAACCCTTCTATGAACTTCTAATAATAACATGTGATTCCCATGAAGGACCTAATTTCAACCACATCCTTAGGCACTGGTCATTCCATAACGACCTTTATCTTCTTTGGATCTACAACAATCCCCTCTTCAGATATAAGATTCCCCAAATAATGAATCTATGTTTAATAAAAAACCCATTTTCTAAACTCAGCATACAATTCATTTTCTCTAAGTGTTTGGAGAACCATTTGCAAATTCAAATCATGTTTCTCTTTATTCTTATCTAAATAGAATAATATGTCATCAATAAACATAGTGACAAATTTGTCTAAATCAGCCCTAAGTACATTTTTCATTAGAAACATAAACATGGATGGTACATTAGTGATTCCAAAAGGAAGTATGACAAACTCATAATGCCCACACCATGTTTAGAAAATCGTCTTATGAATGTCATCATCTTTGATTCTGATATGATGATAAGCAGATATTAAGTCAACATTTGAGAAGATAGTAGCTCCTTTGACCTGATCAAATAGGTTGCCAATTTTAGGTAATGGATACATATTCTTGATTATCATTTTTTTAAGTTGTTAGTAGTATATGAAAAGCCTAAGGGTTCCATCCTTCTTCTTCACAAATAAGGCTAGTACACCCCAATGTGGCACACTTTGTCTAATATATTTCCTATCTAACAACTCTTGTAGCTGCGTTTTTAGTTCCATCAATTCTGAATTACTCAATTCTATATGGAGCTTTAGATGTTAGGACTGCTTCAAGGATAAGATCTATAATGAAATCCATGTCCCTTCATGGAGATGGTCCTAGGATTTCCTCAAGAAAAACATATTTATACTTTTCTAGGATGGGGTAATCTTCTACGGAAATTTTCTAATTGCTTTTGGAATGGTATTCAATCTAAACTACATCCAATTTACATCCCTTTCGGGTGCATTTATTTAATTGTAAGGCAGATTTTTTCCTTACTGAAACAGTCCTTGGTATCCCTTTTACTATACAGGTTACCCCTTCATCATTGACACATATAAAATATTTTTCCAAATAGTTCAAGACTACCCTGTTTTGTTTTATCCAATCTATGCCAACAAGGATATCATATGATCCTAAAGGTAGAATATTCAAGTTCAATTTAGTGTGTAATCCCTTTAAGTCTATTAAACAATATTTGCTAATATTAGTAACCCTTCTTTTTGTTCCTATAGCTAATTTCACTAACCAAGGTTTAGCCTATTTTTCTTTCTTAAGACCACAATTTTCAATCATAGAAGGAAAAATATAACTCAAGCTAGAGTTGGGATTAATTAACATAGATATAGTTTTTCCAAAGATTTTACCTTGAACCTTTACCATGGTGGATTGATGGTCAGTCTATATATCATCCAAAACTGCATTAATCCTTGGAATGTTACAATCAACATCATTTATTGTAGAGGCCTCATGTATATTATGCATTGTTTCCTTCTTATTCAAAGGATTTTATGGAAAATTCCTCCACAAATGATTTTCATTACAACCCCAACACTTGATTGGTGGCCTAGTTGATTCATCAATTTTTCATCTCCCTATTCCTGTTACCTTCCCACTTCCCTATTTAGATTTCTTTTCTGATTTATATTCCTACTATAGCTTCCCCCTTAAGCACTTTTAGAAGTATTAGAAAATGTTGGTTTCTCAAATCCTTTCTTTTTGGCATTAAATTTGCTATTCTTCTTTACCAACCAATTCTTAGAGTTATCACTTTTTTACTTATTCTGGTGTAACACAATTTTGATTTTCTTATTGTTTCATCCAATGTTAGGATTATCAAATTCAATCCTTTCTTTGTAGGAAGAAGGTAAACAATTGATAAACCTTTGAATTTTTTCCTTTTCTTATTTAAGATATGACACATATCACAATAGGGTCATAAATATTTATTCACAAATTCATCCATTGTTAGCTGAACCAAACTTAATTCATGGAATTCCATAGCTTTCTCTTTGTAGTACGTCTCTATTAAGTACTTATTCTTGAATTCCTTCTTGAATAATTTCCAGGTCAAGTTTTTGCCTCTAATTGTATTATTTCTTTGTTTTCTTCCCACCACAAAGTTGTTTTTCTAGTCAACTGATATGACGTGCTAGTCTAACTTTCAGGTTACTATGCTAATTATAGAATTCAAAATATTTGGACATGTTCAAAAGCCAAGCTGCTGCGCCTTCTTTAGATTCTCTATCAAAATTCGGAGGTCTGATATTTTTAAATTCACCCTATAATTGGGATATAATTCTTAGGTTTCTTAGACACAGAAACACTGCTCCATGAATTTTGTTCTTTCAAGCCATCATTAACTTAGGTGTTTGACTCTCACTAGAAGTTATAGGTTTAGTTATGTCTGGAGACTCACTTCTAAACCTTTTCTTATGAGTTCTTTCAGCTTTCATATTACCTTTGTTTTCCTTTAACCTCTTGAGTATGTACCCATTTATGTATTTTTGTTCATTCCTTGCCTTACACAGGTTCTCCTTATTAGCTTTAACACTATCTAAATCCACTTTTAGACTACGCGCCACTTGTAAAATTTTAGATTCATGGTTACTTTGGTTTCCATTTTCTCTCCTCATCATTCCATGCTTATAATCATGCTCTCTACCTGCTTCAGGGGATCCTACATAAGTCTATATATTATTATTTTTAGTCATTCAACAGTTTTCCTTTTGGTAGTAATTTTTATTTTTGTATGATACACAAAAAAATAATACTTTCAGTTAGGACCCATAAAGGCCCATTGTTTTAACCTACAACTCTAATACCACATGTAATGAACCCTCAAAATACACCCTAATTTTTTTTTCTTACTGACTAAATTCCAGTACCTAGATGTTACTTCATAAGTCTATGACTTAATTCCATGATATTGGTTTGATTATTGATAGATTTATCTTTTGTAATACTTGGATACAAGTTTTTTTTTTTAAGTTTTAACATTAAACTTGTTCATATAATAGCTCATATATTTTAGGTTGTCCTTAACTTTTCCCATGACACTCTTTGGTCTATGGTTTGTGCTTGTGGTGTATTAGAATACAGTTACTCATATTTCCACTATGGGGTCTTTTTACCACTATATATTTCAACTTGTCTTTAATCTTATACATATATAGCTAGACCTAAAATATTGTTTTACCCCTTATTGAATTCACATAGGGTTTGGCACAAGGTTTGTTTATAAATAAGAAATGTAATCAAACCATAAAATTTCACCATCTTTCTTTGTAATTATATAACTAATCCTACCCTAACATTATTTACTAAGCTCCAACAATGAAATATGGTAATTGGTCATTAAAGTTGTTGCCTCCATATCACTAGGCTTACAAAACTATACATGAAAATGATTTCAAAATGTTATGAAACCAACTCACAAAAAGATAGAAAAGATAGATCAACGCCTTAGAATTCAGCCTCTTCGAGGGGGAAACCTCCTTTACATTACACAAATAAACAATTATTGGATGATACAAATGAAAAGACCTCCTTTCTATATATAGGAGTCTAAGGGGTCATAATATAATCAAAGCCAACATAACAATAATAATGTAAGGGCAAAATAATACCAATATGGGGACTACATGGGCACAACAATATAATAAGGGGGTTGTACTAATAAAAATAAGGGGTTACACTAGTAGTATAGGGACCTAACATTCCCCTCTCCTTCAAAAAGTGTTGTCCTCAACGCTTGAGTAGTTCTTGATGCTTCTGTATAAATTCTTGTCCTTCCATGTGGAATCTTCAGCGGGTAAGTTCTTCCACTTGATGAGATACTCTGAAATTGATCTATTTCGTAGCTGTCGATTTCTCGGTTATGTGATTGCTTCAGGTTCCAATATTATTTTTCCTTCCTTGTCAAGTTCTCACAATACTGTTTGAACTGGGACCTTCTACAACTTTTGAATGAGTTCCCACTCCTTTGGGCATATGGATATTTGTAAGGCGTGATGTTTGGAGGAACACTTCTGGAATCAAATGAATAGAATGATCATGATCACGAATAGGTGGGAGGCCTTTGGGAGTCTCAAATACCTTGGAATGATTGTCCAAAATGTTTTGGAGATCTAGAGAAATACATGATTTCGATGTGGACTGTCTAAAAATAGGAATCCAACTTGAACTACTAAAAATAGAACTTCTATTTTTAGCACTTCCATTATTCATGCCTTGTTGCCCAATCCAACACTGATGCCCAAACTGCTATTTTTAGCAATTTCTTGTTGCCAATTTTCAACACTCCCTCTCAACAAGAAAGGCTTCCTCTCAAACCCGATCCTGTACCTTTGGAATGTTCTATATGCAACACATCTACAAAGTGTGGTTGCTCCAGCAACTCTCAGAACAAAAAAACTCCCAACTGACCACTATGTTTGGCTAGAAACATACTATGATGCTGAAGCTCTACCTGCTGCTAACAAGTGTTCCCTCTCTGAACTCTGTGCTACTACAATATCTCCATGCATCTCGCATCATTGCACCCTTGTATATGCTACCCTACACAGTGCAACACACTTGTGCCTCTCACATTGCTACAACCTACATGCTCTACGCTGTCCTGGATTCCCTGCACTGTAGTTCTCTCTACCGCTCCATCCGCATCTGTCTCTACCTAATCAGTCAGTTCCTGCTACTCCACATTGGGGCTCCTGTAGCAAGGTCTCAACCAAGAGGTTGGGTACCTCAAGGATCCTCCCCCTCATCCTTGGGACGATCACTCTACATCGCCCCCACTTCCTACCTAGAGGTATGGCTGCATGTGATCCCTCAGCCCACCTAGCTCGAATTTTGCCCCTACTGGAGGTCTCTGCATGAGCAGATGTCTCTACTTGATCTCCTCCCAGCTTCCCCTGTTGTGGCTGCTCCACAACATCCTAAAGCTGCTGCACTAATAGTGGCTCCTCCACAATTGTCTGAGACTTCTTCTAGCGCTACATGTTTAGAGGTAATATACTCTCCCTCTCAATCACCAAGTCTCCAACCTTTGCCTTGCTCCTCAAGGCTTTTCATGCATCTTGTACCTCAAGTGCATACAAGCTCTTGGCTAGCACACCAATCTATTTCCACTTTTCCACTGTCACAAAATTTTCTAGAAAAAGAGCTAATTTTAAATCAACGATATCTCCCTCATCGGAACTCTGATTCAGTTGATTTTTTTTTTTTTTTTTTGGGATTTTTCAGCAAGGAATCCAAAGCTGCTATTTATTTATGAAAATTTTGTACAAAATTTTTTAGATCTGCTCTGCAAACTCTCGGCCCAAAACTCAAAACTTTGAAATCTCCTCTCATTATATTGTTCTCTCCTAGATCACTCATGCTCTGATACCATGTAGAAATTTGTAGAATTTTCTTACAAATCAGATAGCTTTGATACCATGTAGAACTTTTTCTACAAATCATCTAGCTTCGATACCATGTAGAAATTCCAACTGTAGATCAACCTGGTAATGCAATATACTAAAGCAAAACACTTGATCTAATTCTACAAACAATTTAGCAGAAGCTTAATCAACCATGAGCAACATCAATAAGAACACATATAACTGATAAGAAGGAATCAACCACACATAACATAGAAGAATTTACCTGGGGAAAGTACCTACCTAAAACCCCATCTCTGTATTATCATACAAGTGGAAATATAGGGTTGAGGAGCCTTCGTTCAATAGGCCTGCTGACAAGGACCAAGACTTAAACAACATATATAAAGAAATGAAAATGAGGAATGAGAAGATCAAAGCTTAGACTTGTGCACATTATCTGAAACTCACTCCCACAAATAAAACAAGACTGATGTCAGCTTTTGACATCAAGGAGGTAAAACTTCAAATGTCCTTTATAAAACCTATAACACAGCAGCCCAAGGCATGTTCAGATTTCAAAAGCACTGACTTTGAAGTATTGGCAAGGGATATTCATCCCACCGACGAAATATAACTGCATAAACAGGCTAGAGAGATGATATACTCCACCCTTACATGTAAAGCCATAGATACCCATCAACTACAAAACTCACTGAACAACATCTTGGGACAGTTTTAGTTGGAGAAGGCCTCCTCACAGGCCAATGATACAAGGATTAAGTAGTTGGAAGACTTAGTTATTGAGTTGGGACATGATCCTAAAGATATAAATGTTACCGAGCAGATGATAAATAAGAAAAATGATAATATTGCTGCACTTAAGAAGCAATTAAAAATACCCCAGCTGCAACATCCTCAAACACTTGAAGTCGTAGAGAGCCAAACTAGACACGAAGAGTTGATGGACTTGGTCCTAAAACTCAATTTCAACTAAGGGAGGCAAAGAAAGAATTGGATAAATTGATCCAATTAAAACAAACTGACATTGCCACAACTTCTACAAATGTCATCCCTACAGTATCTACTGCAGTTCCTTCCACACTGGTAGCCTCACTAGCACCTACAGCTCTACCTGCCACATCATTGCCAGCCATAGCAGAGTCTAAAACAACAGGTGCTTCATGATAAAAAGCAACAAAGTTAGTTAGAGCCATGGGGGAAATGTCTATTCAGGCTACAAAAATGAACAAACTAAAAGAAAAGGTGGAAAGTTTAGAAACTAACTACAAACTTGCCCAAATTATACAAAAGGAAGAGGCACAAAAGGCCAGTGGAATGAGTGAAAGAGTCAAAGCTATGGAGAAAGAATTAACATTGGAAAAACCTATTGGACAAGCCAAGGAACTGCTATGGGCCAATATCATTGACTCTGTCAAGGATATTTGGCCATCTATTCAAGTTATTTTTGAGTAGACAGAATTGATAAATATAGCTACAGAAGCTATCCAAAAAGTCAAGGAGGAATTGGGAGACATGCCTGAGGATGTCAATGGACTCATCTACTTTCTTAACAGCAAAAATAGGTATGAGCTTCTTGAGCTGGATATAGAAGATAGAACTGAAACCATTTTAGAAATAAGGAAGGTCCTTTCCAAGAGAAACTTAATGCTGAACTTGGAAGAAAAGTGAAAAAACATGTAGGTAGCCATTGATAGATTCATGGCTAAAATCCAAATTTTGAGGGAGAAAGGATTGCCTAGTCCATTGGTCATTAATGACAAACTTATGACACAACTAGACTATGATAATAGAATCAGGAAGTTGGCTAAAGAAAAAGCTAACACTTCAGCAATAAAAGCACTACCAACAGGCAAAGTTTTGTATAATACATTTGAGAACTTGTTTTTTCTATAGCATGAGATAAAACACTTGTTCATCACCAAATCCAATTTTTCCAAGTATACTAAGGCTGATGAGATATATAGGCGAATGATGAATGTCAAGTTATCTGATGCAAAAGGGTGGGAAAATATGATTGATTTACTATAAGAAATTTACAATAAAAAGAGTTATTGCATAGTAAAAGTAGAATAGCTAGGTAAACAGATGAAAATAGGTTAGCATGGTTAAAGAGTATTAGTGCCAAAGAGTATCAGGTGAAGAATAAAAGTTAAAGAAGATTCCAACATAAAAGACCACAACAGCAAGCCAACATAAAGGGCTACAAATTGAACCATAAAAGCCAGTAGAACCACAATAAAAGGGACAGCATGAAACAGTTTAATAGCTGTCTCTATCTTCATGCAAGAAGATATTTTGTATTTTCTAGATTAAATCTCAAGTTTGTTTTGAGATATTTTGTAATAATTTTTGTATAAATACTTCACAATTCAAAGTATGTAGTGGGGATTCTTAGACATTTCTATATGCCTTTTTGATCAAAATATTGTAAAGCTATTGTATCACTGATTGGACCAGCAAGTTGGATTAATGAATAAAGAAAAGACATTTCACAGGATTCATGTGTAGAGCAAAGTGCAGATAAGTATTTTCTCTTGTGTTGTTATATTTCTTAAAATTTTTCCACAATATTTCATGTATATCTGAAATCTGAATACTATAATATGGAATGATATCTTAGAATTTGCTTCATTGCACTCTATTTTAACTATTATGCATTTAAATGTTTTCTTCTAATTATCTAAGTTAAGTAATTCTTGATTTCTCCTTAGTTTATGTGATCTCCCTATAATCTATAGCAAAGGATTCTTAATTTCCCATTGTTTCCAATTATCCTCTATTCCTCATTTTGATCCTGGTCTGAGAATTCTTAAATGCTCTCTCACCCTGGTTAAGACCATTTCACCTATCTGGCCCAAAGACCTGCACTTTACTCTACTAGCTTGCCCTTTGAACACTCCCTTTAGTAAGTTAATTCCAGTTTTGCCACCCTTCTTTGACTCCATAGCCCAATGGTCCAAATACATCATTATATCCATTTGTTTTAAGGATTCCACCATCCAACCTTCATTACAAATAAAAAACCCCTTGAACCTTCACAACTAGCCTAAAATCCTAGTAAAAAAAGCTAAATCATATAGAGAGAGCCCTCTCTGAGCCATAGGTTGGCTAGAGCCTATGCTTAAAAGCTGGTTTGTGGTTACCTCAGTCCTTTCCTTCATTTAGAAACTTCTAGGGAAAAGTTTTGAGTGATAACATAGTGGCGACCATACTGGGAAACTCGAATCCTCAGTCCTAATAAAGCTTTAAGAAAATCCTAAGTCTTTATTCTAAGCCACTTATGGTCATTTTTTAGAAGTTTCTTGAAAAAAATCTCACAAAAACAATTAAAAAATATTGGAATTCTAGCTTCCAGGAAGACTCATTTTTCTAGGGCTAATCTAGACCCAAACCCTGCCCTAGTAGTTGATAATCCTAACCTAATTTCAAGAAAATCCAAAAAGGAAGAAAGTTCAGTTAGCTAGATCCTGTTAGTTAAAGCTAATTTGTGTCCTGACGAGTGGTTATTTTTAGAGGAACTTCCCTTTGATGTGCCATTTGAATAGTCATTATTTAGAACAAAATCCGAAAATGCACTCAGTGAAACTGTTCTAGATCCTGACTTTATTGCAGACCTTGAAGTTCAACAGGACAATAAATCCATTGATGAATACATCCTGAAATCTCCACAATCATCCATTAATACTTCCAGAACCCCTAAGCTTTCTGAATAATCATCCATTACTTTGAGTTCACCATTGTTCCCTTCAACTTCATCAATAGTACCTTCTGAAATCCATTCTTCACCACCATTTGTACCTACTCTCCCTAGCCAACCCATCATCACCCATTCATCACCTACTAGTCCTAGTTCTTCATCCACTACTGCATCATCTCCAAGTACCTCAACCCCACACCTTAGCCCCTTCGAGCTTACAGCCATGGCAAATAGATATGCTCCTCTTGTTTTACTTCCCCAACTTGGTGCTATGCCAACAGACTACCAAAGTAAAATTGTTCAATTTGGTGGCACAGGACATTACACTTCTTAGCAACATGTCAACAAGATAACATATTACTTTGAGTTGCACAAAATTGACACAGATAGTGTTCAAATGAGAATCTTTTCCCAAACTTTAGCTGGCGATGTTAGGAGATGATTTAGAGCATTGCCTGTTAATAGCATTGATAGCTTAGAATCATTTCATCAATAATTTTTGAATAGATGGGAAAATAAAAAGAATCCCCTACAAATCCTTTCAGAATATGAGAACAATAGAAGGGGACCTAATGAAACTATTCAAGATTATTGTACTAGATTCAATAGTATATATAATGCCATCCTAGTCAATCTTATACCCCTACCTAATTTAGCATTCATAAAGTTCCCTGATGGTTTTGACACAGATTTGGCATACCAAATTAGGGAAAGAAACCCCCCAATGTTAGAAGAAATTCAAAGTATAGTTGTTAGTGTTGAAGCTAATTTGTTAGCTAAGAGGGCTAGATTTAGAAATGAAAAAAGAGGAACTGCTAAGGATGAAACTTCACCATCTAATATCAAAATAGATATTTTAGCCAAAAGTATGGAAATACAAATGGATAGAATAGATAACATATAAAGGAAACCTCAATGGGATAACCAACAAGCACCTCCAGTTATAAACACGAATTTTAGAAAAAATCAAAATCAAAACATTGGGAAAAATGGATCAGATCAGAACATTAGGCCTCCATTTCAAGAAAATTATGCAGAAACATCCCATCCTGAAGATCTAGAACAAGACACATAAGTCAACTTAATGGGAATAAATGATGAGGACACTTTTTTTTGACCCAAGTTGAGTAGGAACTGCATATGTTGCAGCAATTACAAATCTAGTCTAGAGAGTCATTTGATTACAAACAGGGATATGATTCTTCCATTTTCAAAGTACATAAAGAGTATAATCTAAGAAGCAGAAAGAATGTTGATGTCCCTGACCAAACCAAGAAAATAGTGCAAAGTCATCCCAAGAAAATAAAATAAGACCCTGTTTTAAAGATCCTCCAAATTCTCCCTAGGCAGAACCGAAATCTTCAGGTCCCACCATTGTAGATATAACCTCATATCAACCTTCTGTTGATGAACTATCCACCTTAATTCCACCTAAGGAAATAGTGGACAAAACTCAAAACATCATATCTGAAAATCCACACAAGGAGATCCCAAATAAAGGAAAGGAAGACAAGCCTACTCAAATCCCTGCTTCAAAAATTCAAAACCTTTAGTCAGAAAAAGTTTCTTCACCATTCAATCTGGGAGCAGAGATCACAAAGATAAAAAAATTATTTCCTTTAACAGAACTAATCAAGAATGAAACTTACAAGTCACAGATAAACCAGACCTTAAACATTGCTAAAAATCAGGATTCTGTTAACTTGTTTGATGACCAACCAGAACTCATATTTGGTCCAGATGTTAATGGCAAACCATTAGAAGGAGGAGTTCCACCTTTTTACATCAGCCTTAGTATCCATGACAAAATTCTACATAATGCAATGTTGGATTCTGGGGCTTCTGACAACTTAATGCCCAAGACCGTAATGGAGAAATTAAACCTAGACATTACCAGGCCTTATAAAGACTTATTCTCATTTGACTCCAGTCAAGTAAAGTGTCTAGGATTGATTAAAGATTTGTGTGTTACTTTAGTCCAATATCCTACCAAAAGCATCCTTATGGATATTGTAGTTGCTGACATCCCACCAAAGTATGGCATGTTGTTATCTAGATCATGGGGAGCCAAACTTCAGGGATCCTTACAACTAGATATGTCATATGTAACAATCTCTATTTTTCGACAACCTAAGAAACTATACCGAGAAACCTTAATGAAATATATGGTCAGTAGCCAGGATCGACCTCAAAACTTTGCATCTACTCTGTACACTCAGATATCGATTATTTCATCCTGTATAATGCTAATCAAACACCAAAAGAAATTTCAGACAATATTAATGCAAAACCAAAAGAAATTGCAGTTTCTACACAAAATGAAACTAACCAAACTTCAGAACTTTTCAATGAACAAGAGGGTTAAACTACTGTAAGTAATGAAAAGTTTGTTGCCCTAGATAGTGAAAATTATGAGCATGAGATATTATGGCATCTTGAATTTGATGGGTCGGTCAATAAGTTTGGAGCAAGAGAAGGAGTGTGGATATACAATTTCGAAAATAATTACTCAGAAGGCCATGCATATAGATTGATTTTTAAATGTACTAATAATATGGTTGGGTATGAAGCATTAATTTTAGGTCTTAAGTTAGTCAGGAATCTAGGAGAAAAAAGAGTTTCTGTCATGGGAGACTCTGAACTAATTATAAAACAAATTGATGTTGTATATATGAGGAAGGACCCTAGATTAAGTTGTTATAGAGGAACTATTGTAGAAATACTTAACACATTCCTAGAAACAAAGCTTGCAATAATCCCTAGAAAACACGATATGCAAGCCCATAGTTTAGCAATGTTTTCTAGCACTTGCAAATTACCCTTCCAACCTAACCATCAATACACTGCTGAAGTTAGGCGTAGACCTATACTTCTAGATAATTTGAAGAATTGGCAAATATTTTCTGATGATAAACAGATAAATAACTCTTTACTTTTAGAAGAAGAGTTTGTAAATAACAATATAGATATTTATACATCGATAGATCATGACTCTAAGGATGAGTTAGAAATAAATAAGATAGAAGGTGATGAAATAGATAGATAGATATAACCGAACTAAAAAATACTAAATCAAATATAGATAACTTAGAGCAAATTGAGATTGATGAAATATTCAGTGAAGAAACCAAAGTAATTAATCTCAAGGATAACTTCTTACCAAAGGGATTAACCCCTCTGGAATATTTATTTGATTCAAATGATGTTCCTAGGAAACCCAAATTGGAACCATTAAGGTCTGAGATAGAGGAATGTAATATAAGCACCAATGAAAATCCTAAACTGATCAAACTTTCAAAATCATTACCTCCAACTAAAAAAGTAAAATACATTGAGTTGTTGAGAGAATTTCAGGATGTTTTGCTTGGAATTATGAGGACCTCAAATCCTATGACACCAACATCATCCAACACACAATCCCCATTAAATAAAATCAAAATCGTTTCAAACAAAAACATAGAAGGATCAATCCTGTCTTATTACCTGCAAATGAGAAACAAATTCAGAGGATGTATTATGCCAAAATGATTGCCCCAATCCGATTTTCTGATTAGGTCTAAAACTTGGTGCCGACTAGAAAGAAAACTGGTGAGATCAGAATCTGCGTGGATCTTAGACACCTCAACAAAGTGTCATTGAAAGACAATTACCCTCTCCCCAAAATGGATCAAATTTTACGAAGGGTAGTTGGATCAACCAGAATCTCATTGTTGGATGGGTTTTCTGGTTACAATCAAATCTTGGTTCATCCAGATGACCAACCCAAAACTACCTTTACTACTCCTTGGGGCACATTTATGTATGTGAAAATGCCTTTTAAGCTAATGAATGCAGGAGCCACTTTCCAGAGGGCTATGGATATAGCCTTTGTAAAAGAAATTCATGACTTCCTTGTGATATAGCTAGATGATATTACTGTATTTTCAAAATCTGACAATCAACATTTGGATCATCTAAGACAAGTCTTTATTAAATGTAGGAAATTTGGAATCTCCTTAAACCCCAAGAAGTATTTGTTTGGGTTAGAAGAAGGAAAGTTTTTAGGTCATATAATTTCAAAAGATGGTATAAGAATAGTCCCTAAGAGAATTGAAGCCATCTTGCAAATACAACACCCGAGGAACATTAGAGAATTACAAGCTTTTTTAGGAAAAGATAATTTTCTTAGAATATTTATATCTAATATGGTAGAATTAATTAGATCACTAAACACTATGCTGAAAAAATATTTGACCATAAAATGGACGATTGAGGCTAAACAATCCTTTGAAGACATTAAACTAGCCTTAACTAAAACACCTGTGTTAATTAGTCCTAAATTTGACAGAGATTTCATCTTGTTTTCCTTTGCTTCTGAGCACACAATAGCTGCAGTTCTATTGTAGAAAAATGACCAGGGCTATGAACAACCCGTTGCTTTCTTTAGCAAATCCCTATGAGATGGCCCCTTGAAATACAATATAATGGAAAATCAAGCATTGGATTTAGTCAAAGCCATTAAGGAATTCAAGGTATACATCTTATATTCTCATATAGTAGCCTATGTTCCAAATTCAGTAGTCAAAAACATCCTAACTTAGGATGGTCCTGATGGAAAGAGAGGAAAGTGGATTTCTACTATTTTAGAGTATGATATAGAAATCAAACCTACAAAGTTAATTAAGGTCCAAGGTTTAGCCAAGCTCATGGATGAATTGAACTGCCAGGCCTTGGATATAAACTTTATTGCATCAATAGATAATGAAGAGGAGATGGCGACTCTACTAATCATCTAGGCCTTTATTGTATCACCTTGGTATGCTGATATTATTTATGTTTTACAGAACTTGCAAGCTCCTCCAGAATTACCTAGGACTAAAAGTAGGTTTTTAAAGATGAAATCCTTGAAATTTTGTATATTAAACAATGCTCTGTTTTGGAGAGATCATGAAGGTATTCTTCTTAATTGCTTGTTAAAAGATGAATCTGACAAAATTTTGCAAGAGTTTCATGCAGGTGACTGTGGAGGACACCTTTACTGGAAGACCACTGTAGATAAATTCCTTAGAGTTGGTTTCTACTAGCCTACCCTATTTGCTGATGTCAAAAAATATGTGACCTCCTGTCACAAATGTCAAATTTTTGAGGTTAAGAAAAATCTTTTACCTTTACCCTTCAAGCGAATCTATGCTGAAATACCTTTTCAACAATGGGGTTTAGACTTCATTGGTGAAATTCACCCAACCTCCTCTGCCTAGCACAAATGGATCCTCACAGCCACAGGCTAGTTCAAAATATGGATAGAGGCCATACCTTCAAGGCAAGCCATAGACACTGTTATCATAACCTTCCTTGAAACCAATATTCTTGGATGTCCAACTAAGCTCATTATTGATAATGCAACAGCCGTTAAATCCAAAAGGATGATAGATTTATGCAATAAGTATCATATCACCTTGGGCCATTCTACAAAATGTTACCCTCAAGGAAATGGACTAGCAGAATCCTCAAACAAAATCCTGGTAAACATCATCAAGAAGTTACTAGAGGACAATAAGAAAACTTGGAATAAGAAGCTAGTCAATGCCTTATGGGCAGACATATTGACTACTAAGAAATCAATTGTTACTTCTCCCTATCAACTAGTTTATGGGATGGAAGTTATCTTTCCATCCTTTTTGGGAGTACCAGTAATGAAGATACTTCAAGAATTGCAGGTTGAACCAAATAGTATCCAAAGAAGAATCAATCAAACTATTCATCTTCAACAAACTAGGGAAGAGGTCTATATCAGGTCTCAATTTGTGTAGGAAAGGGTTAAAAAGATTTTTGATAGGAGAACCAAGGCTGCAGATTTCTACCTTGGTGACAAGGTGCTCAAGTTGGATTTGAGGAGGGAAGACAAAGGTAAACATGGGAAATTTTATTTCCTATGGAAAGGTCCCTATGGTGTTTATGCTTTGAGAGGTAATAATGCTTTCTTCCTAAGAGAAATTGATGGTACAGAAGCAGAAGGTGGGCCAGTGAATGGTCGAATGCTAAAACACTACTTTGAACCTAGTTACTAATTATCATTTCCCATTTGTACATATTCTATTTT
Source organism: Pinus taeda (assembly GCA_000404065.3). Taxonomy (NCBI): domain Eukaryota; kingdom Viridiplantae; phylum Streptophyta; class Pinopsida; order Pinales; family Pinaceae; genus Pinus; species Pinus taeda. The sequence continues at coordinate 25,028 of APFE031406115.1, forward strand.
GAAAAGTCTAGTTTGGAGTGGATGGTGACATTTGAAGTTGAAGCCCGAAGAGAAGGCCCTAAGATTTGAAAGATTCACTATCATAAGTATCAATAATGCAGATGCATAGAGGAACACTTTACAAGGTAGCATCAACAACAATTCAAAGGCCACTGATCTTTAAACTTCTTGACATTTCATTAGAAAATGCCATCCCCAAGTGGAGCCACCGTTAGGTTCCTGTACCAATAGGAGTTATAATTTTGAATGACTAAGGTTAAGCCTTGTAATATTGTACATACCTTTGCTTTCTGCAAATGCTTTCCATATTTAAAAATTAAAAAATATAAAGAGGGTATGTCCTAAAAGAATAATCAAAGGACAAAAAAGAATAAGAAAAGGTCAAAAAATGAAAATATATGAACCCCAAAAAACAAAAAACAAAAACAAACAAACAAACAAACAAACAAAAGAGACCATGAAAGTGTGAAAGTCAAAATGCCACTACTATTTACTTTTATGCACAATAATGATTGTGTGCAGCTTGTTAGTCATGCCACAATCCATGGAAATCAAACTATTTAATCTTGATTATACCATGCTTTGAATTTTATGTTTATAGTTAGAGAATAAAATCTGACCAAACAATTTAATCTTGGTAGATTATTAGATAGGTAGAGAAAATAAAAGGAGCTCATAAGTTTAATCTGAGCCTTTGGATGATATAAGGTTCAAATTAGATAGTCTACTTTGTAAAAGAAAAATAATTGATAAGGGTTTCCTAGGCTAAATGCACCCAAATAAAATGAAGAAAAAATGGTAGGGTGAGTAAATGGGTAAGTAGAAGAAAGGTTGTAGAAATATCAAGTGATTACACAAAAGCACTTATGTCATGTTTAAATACATATTTCAAATGTGCATAAGTGGTAAACAAAACAAGGACATTGGTTTACAACTTGGTTTATTTAACATCCCCTCAGTCATTTCACTCCTCTACTTACTATTTTCCCACAAATAAGTTCTAGTACTTTAAATCCTACAAGTCAAAGAGGATCGGAGCATTTCTCTGGCTTTTGGAGGGACCAGACCCTCCTCTTAATGACTTATGGACAAAAAGTGTTAGAATCCCCTTCGTGAAATTCATCTCCCTTCATTTCCCCTCATTAGCTCAATAAAATCCCTTTTCCTAAGTAAAAATTTCATTTGCCTAGGGAAAGAAAAGACCACCATGCAAATTCTATTTTATTCAAAAAACCCATAAAAGAATTTTATCATAAGTATTGAATGTATGTAAAGCGCACAAATGTTATATGTTACATTATGCTTAAAGGATATTACCCACTCCACTTATTTCATATTAATTTCTAATTTTATTGTATAAATCCCCTATAATTACCTTTTTCCCGTATTAATTAATTCCTTTATGTAAATAATCCAACCACTAGTTTAGTTATAAACTATACATTTTACCCCATATCTTGACAAAATTTATTAATCCCATCATTAACCTCACTCGATTCCCTAATCCTATGATTAAGCCTCGCCTGATCACTTAACCCAGGATTAATTCCTAAACTAATCCCATACCGCCGAAGGTTAAACCTATGCGCGCCCCCCCCCCCCCCAGCAAAAGCCTTTCCTTTATCTCTCGTGTAATTCCCTTACCTGACTCCCATTTGATCATCGCCCCCCTCATCCAACAGTCTACATCCATATCGGCCAAACCTGATCGCTGATATTTACCCACCCGATAAAGCAGCTTTTCCCAACCCCTCGAATGCTGTGTGTCGCACTCTAATATAGATCGTGTGACCCCTCCTGAAAACCACCCACGCCACAAAAGCAGCGCGACAACCCTCCAATATCACTTCCTTGATTAACCAAAAAACCGCCAACTGTTTATTTGTAAATGAACCTGCCAAAAGAAATTGCTTTTCTTTAAAAGGCTGAAAAGCCCTCTTTTCACCCTGTTCACACATTTTCTCTGTAAAATTGTGAAAAACTTTACAACTCCTGCAAATGCCGAATTGACCAATAGACCTCTAAATTCGCTCTAGAAGACACTATAGACAACCCAACTGATCTCCCAGTCTGTACTAGAACTGTACAAACCTCTGTAGCTTCCATGAACCATCAATTTGAAGCCAATTTGCCCAATTTTAGGTATTTCACCATAGAATACCACTCCCTGCTCACATTTGGAAAAATTTGGCTTGTTAAGTATTTTCATTAAGTCAAATTCATTGAAAATTACCTTCAATTTAAAGAAACATGCAGCCAAACCCTTTGATAAGTTTCCACTTTCCATTGAAAACCTTTGAATAAACCCCCAACGCCTAATTCAAATCCACAAGAACTGAATAATGGCTACCCCAGTTGTCATGGACATCCGACCTGTGATGACTCCACATTTAGACCAAGACCACCTTCCCCTGGCTGACTGAGACTTCCAAATAAAAGATACCAATGCATTAGAGCTCCTGCTAAAAATTTATTGCTTGAGCAGAGACAACTACCTAAACCATTCAAATGACATTGGCCTTTGGGAGTCCAATTTACCTAGATATCAGTTCCCCCAAGTACACGTCTTCTTAGAAATTGAAGACTTGTGCCATGCATGCTACGTCCTAAGCCATAGAACTATCATGTCTCATGACCAAAAGGTTTTGTTTACCGTCACAGCTAAATCCATAAATTAAACATTACATTTTCAACCAGGCCCCAATCTAACCCCACTCTCAATTGGGGATCTAATAGACCAGTGCACCGAGTTAAATCCATCTAGATTATCCCAGTTACTCCAAACTTTCATTGTAGAAGAAAAACACCTTCCTAAAGATCCCCCTCCGTATATGTCAACTATTTTCTCTACAAGGGGCAAGCATATTCTGACCGTGATGGCATGTATTTTAGGCTACACTACCAGTGAATACATTGATGAGCTTATACTTGCCTTCATGTCCATTTATACCCTAGGACAACCTCCTGTTGTTTTGTACAATTATGCTGAGTTTATAGCTGATAGGATGCATGAGACGTTTACTAGAATGAGCAATGAAAGAGTGTTTAAATACTCCTCTATCCTCTATCATATGTTTCTATACTACAAACTAGATAGATTTCCTTTCACTCTCCAGAAGCTTGATACCAAAGGCCAACCTAGGTCTGTCATTTTTTGGACCCCATTATTCCACAAATTTGGATCACCATACACTTATTCAGATTTCATAGATTCTTTTGTACATCTAGTCATGACTATGCTTATAGAAAATCCTCCACCCAGGATAAGTCTAGAGATAAAAAGGATCCTCCAGCTATCCAAACGAACCAAAGTGGGAGATTGGTACCTGTACCAAAACCACACAGAGATAAGGATCTATGGGTGCCAGCTTGCACCATATAAACTACCTAAATACCTCCCCATGAGGTTATTTGCTTTGGAGTATTATAGACAAATAATGAACTTAGATGAAGAAAATTTTGTTTCAGCCAAGAATAAAACCCAGTTCAGAGTCAATGATAAATTGGCCCCTTTCATCTATAATTTAAGAGAAGCAGGGGAGGAAGTAGACTACATATTGCAAGAAATGAAATTCCAAAAGAGTTTCATGTGGAGATATGGCCCTTAGGGATTCATGACTAGATTTAGGAAAAAGGCCAAATTGGGGCTTTACATTCATCACCCCATACCTGAAATAGAAGCTTATGCCAATCAATCTGAGTCGTTGGAGAACACTCTTATAGATAGAGATAGTACAAAGGTAGACATTGAGAATACCTTGTTTGATTTAGAGAGGCAACTTGATGAGAGCTCATTTCTGCAGTTACCAAGACAGTAAGAAGCCACCATGAGTACCCCCCTTATCATGCATACTCCTCAGAATGAGGAGAAAAATCTGAAAAGAAATAGAGAGGGAGCTTCCACTTCAGGAATGTACACCTCTAATCTACAGTAGGAAAGAAGCCAAAGCAAGAGGCCAAGGCTAAATCCTACCTTTGAATAGGAAGATACAAAAGGATCAGCACAGGTGACCAACATAGAGGTAAACAGAAGTAGGCCCACAACCCCATCTGGAGACATACAAGATCCATCCACATCATAGACTCAGATGTTGGAAAGGAAGCTAAGTGTGGAAGTGTCTTCGTTCAGTACGCCTGCTGACAAGGACCAAGATTTAAAGGACAAATATAAAGAAATCAAAATGACAAATGAGAAGCTCAAAGCTCAGACTTATGCACAATATCTGAAAATCACTCCCATAAATAAAACAAGGTTGATGTCAGCTTTTGACAACAAGGAGGGAAAACTTCAAATGTCCTTTATAAAACCTACAACACAACAGCCCAAGACATCTTCAGATTTCAAAAAGGTTGACTTTGAAGTATTGGCAAGGGATATTCATCACATCAACCAAATAGAACTGCATAAACAGGCTGGAGAGATGATATACTCCACCCTTACAGGTAAAGCCATAGCGGCCCATCAACTACAAAACTCATGAACAACATCTCAACACAGTTTCAGTTGGAGAAGGCCTTCTCACAGGCCAAGGATACAAGGATTAAGTCATTGGAAGACTTAGTTATTGAGTTGGGACATGATCCAAAATATATAAAGGCTACTGAGTAGCTAATAAAGAAAAAAAATGATTATATTGTTGCACTTAAGAATCAAATTAAAATACCCCAGCTCTAACATCCTCAAACACTTGAATTCATAGAGAGCTAAACCATAGTCAAAGATTTGATGGACTTGGTCCTAAAACTCAATGATCAACTAAGGGAGACAAAGAAAGAATTGGATAACTTGATCCGATTAAAACAAACTGACATTACCACAACTTCTACGAATGTCATCCCTATAATATATACTGCAGTCCCTTCCACACTGGCAGCCTCACTAGCACCTACAACGCTACCTACCACATCATTACCAGTTACAGTAGAGTCTACAGTAGCAAGCGCATCAGGAGAAAAAGCAGCAGAGTTAGTTATATCCATGGAGGAAATGTCTATTCAGGCTACAGAAATGAACAGACTAAAGGAAAAGGTGGCAAGTTTAGAAACTGACTACAAACTTGCCCAAGTTATGCAAATGGAAGAGGCACAAAAGGCCAGTAAAATGAGTGAAAGAGTCAAAGTTATGGAGAAAGACTTAACATTGGAAAAACCCCTTGGGCAAGCCAAGGAACTGTTATGGGCCAATATCGTGACTCCGTCAATGATATTTGGCCATCTATTCAAGTTATTTTTGAGTAAACAAAATTGATTAAGATAGCTACAGAAGCTATCCAAAAAGTCGAGGAGGAATTGGGAGACATGCTTGAGGATGCCAATAGACTCATACGATTCCTTAACAACAAAAATAGGTATGAGCTTCATGAGTTGGATATAGAAGACATAATTGAAACCCTTTTGGAAATAAGGAAGGTCCTTTCCAAGAGAAACCTAATGTTGAAGTTGGAAGAGAAGTGCCAAAACATGGAGGTAGCCATTGATAGATTCATGGCTAAATTCCAAATTTTTAGGGAGAAAGGATTTCCTAGTCCATTGGTCATTAATGAAAAACTTATGACACAGGTGGACTATGATAATAGACTTAGGTAGTTGGCTAAAGAACAAGCTAGCACTTTAGCAATAAAAGCACTGCCATCAGGAAAAGTTTTGTATAATACATTTGAGAACTTGTTTTTTCTCCAACATGAGATAAAACACTTGTTCATCACCAAGCCCAATTTTGCAAATTATATAGAGGCTAATGAGATATATAGGTGAATGATGAATGTCAAGTTACCTGATGTAGAATGGTAGGAAAAGATCATTGATTTACTGTGAGAAATTTACAGTAAAAAAAGTTATTGCACAGTAAAAGTAGAACAACCAAGTAAATAAATGAAAACAGGTTAGCATGGTTAAAGAGTATCAGTGCCAAAGAGTTTGAGGTGAAGAGTAAAAGTTAAAGAAGATTCCAACATAAAAGACTACAACAGGAAACCAGCATAAAGGGCTACAAATCCAACCATAAAAACCAACAGTACCATAATAAAAAGGGACAGCATGAAACAATTCAATAACTATCTCTATCTTCGTGCAAGAAGATATTTTGTATTTCCTAGATTAAATCTCAAGTTTGTTTTGAGATATTTTGTAATAATTTTTGTATAAATACTTCACAATTTGAAGTATGTAGTGTGTATTCTTAGACATTTCTATAGATCTTTTTGATCAAAAGATTGTAAAGCTATTGTATCACTGACTGGACTAGCAAGCTGGATTAATGAATAAAGAAAAGACATTTCACAGGATTCATGTCTAGAGCGAAGTGCAAACAAGTATTTTCTCTTGTGTTGTTATATTTCTTAAAGTTTTTCCGCAATCTTTCATGTGTATCTGAAATCTGAATGCTATAATATGGAATGATATCTCATAATTTTCTTCATTGCACTCTATTTTAACTATTATGCATTTAAATGTTTTCTGCTAATTATCTAAGTTAAGGAATTCTTGATTTCTCTTTAGTTTAGGTGGTCACCCTATAATCTATAGCAAAGGATTCTTAATTTCCCTTTGTTTTCAATCATCCTTTGTTCCTCATTTTGATCCCAGTCCGAGAATTCTTAAATGCTCTCTCACCCTAGTTAATACCATTTCACATATTTGGCCCAAAGACCTACACTTTACTTTGCTAGCTTGCCCTTTGAACACTTCCTTTAGTGAGTTAATTCCAGTTTTGTTGCCCTTCTTTGACTCCATAGCCCAATGGTCCAAAGACATCATTCTATCCATTTGTTTTAAGGACTCCACCATCCAACCTTCAATACAAATCAAAAACCCCCTGAACCTTCAGAACTAGCCTAAAATCCCAACAAACAAAGCTAAATCATATAGAGAGAGCCCTCTCTGAGTGATAGGTTGGCTAGAGCCTATGCTTAAAAGTTGGTTTGTCATTACCTCGGTCCTTTCCTTCTTCTGGAAAATTCTAGGGAAAAGTTCTGAGTGATAACACAATTCTCAGTAAAATGATTGGGACCTACGCATACCTGTAGTGCTATAGGCTTATAGGACAACATGTAAGAAGTTGACTGGACAAACTCCCTTTAGGCTTGTCTGTGGTGTTGAAGTGGTAATGCCTATGGAATATATTGTGCCTAGCCTATGCATAACGATGTTGACAGGTATGATGGATCACAGAGCCTTAGAGGAAATGCTCGCACAACTGGATGAGCTTGAGGAAAAGAGATTTCTGGCTGGATTTCACCAACAGGTCCAAAAGCAGCGCGAAAAATCATGGTATGATCAACGCATTAATTTGCACACCTTTAAGGTAAATGAATTGGTTTTTTTATATGACAACAAGTTTGATAAATTTCCAGGGAAATTTTGAATGCACTGGTGAGGGCCCTATGTCATTAAGGAGATTACCGATGGAGGAGCGGTACAACTGGTCAAGTTGAATGGAGATCCCTTCCCAAGAAAGATGAATGGTAGTCGGTTGAATCCATACACCAACGGTCTAGCCATGTGACTAGGTGAAGGTAGCAAAGTCTTAGTGCTCCAGGCCACTGAAAGGAGGTGCGGGACTATAAATTACACTGCATGGGTTTGGGAGCTGCGTGATTTGAGGACTATGCGAAGCAAGGAAGTGTGACAGGGTTCGCGGCAGCACGAAGGGGGATGCGCTACCCAAGCAATAATCGCACAGGTCGGCCAAAAAGTGACCGTTAGAGTCACTGTTCATGATTTGATAGTAGAAATGCAGCCAAATGGAGTAGGTGGCCGACATTTAAGACAATATTTATGGCTTAGATATTTGAAAACCTGTTGCCAATCTGGCATTAATGAATCTAATTTGGGGGGAACAGTTGGATTTGAATTCAAAATGCCCTATAAATTACAAAGTGGCTACTGAGCGAAAAACACTTGGCATTTTGAGAATTGAGTTGTTGAGCTCTCAGGCGCTCATGAACTGAGAATTCTTCGAGGCTTTGAAAGAGACTCCAGCATTTGCAAACTTACAAGAGACGTCGTGAGCACTGTTGGAAAGCGTTATGTCAACACCCACAAAAACTATAAATACTGAAGAAGTAGAAAAGGAGTCGGCGCCAGAAATGGAGATAGAGACAGAAGTAGTTGCTCTAGAAGTGTTCGAAGTATTAGCATAAGTCCCTAAATCACCAAGGACGATGAGACCAAAGCCGACCCCAACCAAAGAGACCGCCAAGGATAAAAAGGGCAAGTAGCCTGCCATACTAGTGCACACATCGCCAAGGAGAAACCCACCAAAACCCACCGCACAGGAGAAAGGCAAGGCCATAAATTTGAAGTCGGAGGAGGAAAACATTGAAGACATCCCAATGGATGATGAGGATGTGGGAGTTGAGGTGGAGGAGGTTGAAGCGCAGGGTGCGGACCCTATTACTCAGTTGCCTAAGTATGTCCCTCTGCACAAGCCCGAGACTAAGGTGCCGAAAGATATCGATGAAAGCAAGACCCCCTTTCAAACCCGTCTACTACTAGATGATATTGTTTTCAATGGACCACACTTGGTGCAAGTGCTACTACTAAAACTTGAGGACTGGGACCTGGTTGATCACGAGAAGTTCCCACACTTGGTGACCAAGTAGCTAATGCGCCGCATCATTGATACGAATACCAGAATGACTGCATTGGAGACGTGGAGGTGGCTCAGAGGAGTAGACAAGGCGAGATTTCTCAAACTGCTTTGGGTGTCGCATTACAATCGCACCCCGGTGATAGTACTGGTCATCAAGTAGCTACTGTACTTGGTGCATGATGGGTGTCTTTGGCTAGAGGAGCCAACACCCATCACGGATAGACTGATTCACAGGATAACACGACTGCCATACATAGGAGAGAATCCAACCATGATATTTGGTGGAAAAGGTGGAGAGCAAGCCCTCGTAGAGTCTATGAAGGAAAAGTTTAAACTAGTGAAGAAGCTGCATGGATATGCTATATCCAACATCTGTGACCCTGCTGTGAAGGTAGCCACACAAATATTAGCATGGAAGGTGATGAGGAAGTGTCGCGCCCATGAGGTGTCGGCTTGTCGTCACACTAGCATCTCACTGAGCCGAATGAGTCTAGTTCAACTGGTCGAACTACCTTCGCAGAGAGTTCTTAGCAAACTGTTGTGAAGCGAAAGAGCTTAGCAAGACATTCCACCACACGTGGCTCTTACTGTCAATTGTGCTGGTAGCATGGGAGCTGCTAGAGGACAGTCAGTTCCCTTCGGTCACGCTAGACCTCCCAGGAGCAGTGAAGTACACTTCGTTGTGGGCGACCAAGGACATCAAGATCTTTTGGATCTTGATGGAGATGAACATCCGTATGGCTATCAATCGCAAATCACAGTTGTCGCCTACGGTGTACGCGAGCCTACAAGGCTATGCAGAATTTAAAGTAGACTTTCATCATGTACCTATTAGGGTGCGAAAGGACCCTACGTAGAAATGGTATGACTTACCTTTCCTGGCAACAAATGACGCCATTGATGCAGTACTTGATCAATGGTTGGTAGATTAATGCGCTACAACAGAATTACCGGTGGGAGGGAGCAAGTCCATCGTGCAGAGAAAGAAGGAAGAGGCCAAGCTTAAGATGACATAGCTGGCCAAAAAGAGGAAAAATGAGGCCACTGATAAGGCCCAGGCAAAGCACGAGGCTGTGCAGCAGACAACACAGCAGACAGGTGGGACAAAGCGAGGCTCTAACAAAGGCGTGAGGTTTCCTTCACCTGAGACCAAGGAGGAGATAGATGAGAAGCACAACGCGGACCCGCAGGAGACGTCTACCCGCATCAAGTGCCCAAGGGAGTCAGAGAAATGAGGGTCCAGGAAGAAATCAAAGGTGACCAAGACATCACTAACAGAGGGCGACTTGCATGATATCAGTGACACAGTGAGGAATGTTACCATGGAGGCCCTAAAACAATTTGAGCAGTAAGAGTAGATAATCCTAGTGGCTATCCAGACAAGTTTGTAGGAGTTACAAACCTACATGTCACATGTTGGCATGGTGTCTACTAGCTTGACTATCGACACTTCAAAGGCTGTTGAGATGGTGCGCATAAAAGCCTCCAGTGCGGTCATGCTACCTGATGGAGTATTGACCATAGAGAATGAAGCTAACAGGCCTACTATCAGCACCTAAAGGGAGCAGGGTTGGACCTGGCAGTGCTCCCGCGTGAAGCGCTCCACCTCTTGCAGGATGGAGTGATTGCAAAGTTGAGGGCTCGAGAGCATCGTACCCTCCAGGTGATTAGTGAACAAGGGATCAACAACGAGCAGATGGCACTACACAGAGATGTTGCCATCACTGCTAAGACCAAGGCGACCAATAAAAGCAACCACATTATGCAAGTCATCAAGGAGGCATGCAGAATGGTCCCAGAATTGGCCATTCTAGAGGATGATCCAATCGAGGTGCACATCTACAAGCTATCCATAGGGGTGCGCAACACTCATACTAAGATGGTGAGGGTTCATTTGGAGTTGAACGTGCAGATCACAGAGTTGCAGTTCAAGGCCCAACCTTCAACTCTGCTAGAAGTGGAGGAAGAACGGGCAACCGTTGTCACAAAAGCAGTAGCGGTGGTGGATAGTGCAGTAGCAGACTACACATAACTTTTTGAGAAGTCGTTTGAGGTCCTGATAAGCTTGCAGGAGGACCACAATGTACAATGACTAGAGACAGAAGTGCACGAGCTACAATAGTGCTATGATGAGATTAAGGGCACAATGTGAACCGTCGCGCTAACACAGAGACTATCCAAGCTGCAGGAAGCCAAGCAACTAAAGGAACAAGTGGATGCAGCACTGCACAAGGAAGCAGTGTTGAAGGCATGACTAAAGCCCTAGCTAGATGAGGCTTACACAGTGATAGGATCTATTGAAGGCAAGCTTGCGACTTTGTAAGTGACTCAGCAAAAGCTCCAAGCCGACAGTTCAAGAACAGTGACCGAGCAGATGGTCGAAGAAGCGAAGTAGGTGACCAAACAATGCACAACTAAGGTTACAGTGATCTGAGTCGAACTGGAAGGTCTTCATGCAAAGATATTTGTGCCTACTGAGTAACTCGAGGGCAAGTCATGATGTTTGTGTTAGGGGGCAACAGGATCCCCCAAGGACAATTTTGGGGCTAAAAGCCCATTTTTTGAGTCAAGATTTGTAATAAAATAGTAAAGTATCCACATTTCGTGGTCATGGAGCGCGAAGGTGTCATGAGTCATAAAGGGTCATCCGCCCTTAGTTTTGTAAAGTCAAGTTGTTTGTAAAAGATCTACCCATGGTCCGCGAACGATGGGATTGTATAAAAAGAGCTAGTAAGTAAGCTTTAAATACTTCCGATAAGTCTAAGAAAGTCATAGCTCTAAAGTAAGAAGTCTAATTTTTGGGTTATAGTGTAGGTAGAGGCTCTATAGCTGAGTGTGCAGAGGCCTAGGGTGGAAGTCCGTAGCTGAGTGCGTGGACCCCTGCAGCTATGTGCGAAAGGTGGATAGAGTTTATAATCACCTGAAGATATCAATAAAGAGAAGTATTCTGCAAATTTTGTGTCTTTGTTACGATTAATGCATCTTGTCATTTTAATTATGAATTTCCTTTATAATGCTTTATGATGCGTGAATGAATACAATTACATTAGGCAATTGAACACAAGTAAGAACATCTATTTACGCAGTGCTAACTATAATTATCTAATAAGATAAGTAAGATTCTTAAGGTAACTTGACAATCTGTGCAATACGTTGCCTTATCAGTGCAAAATTATCTGAATCAATGGTTAGGGCTGCACGAAGGCCAGCTGTACCCTTCCGCGGAGCTATTGAAGGGAGGAATAAGGGGTTAGGAAGACAAAACCCTAGAACTAAGTGACCCACACGAAGGTAGGAATAGAAGGAATAGAATTACATCACAACCATCTTAGGGTGCAGAAACTTAGTTCCAACATCCCCCCATACTGCTTTGGGTGAGACTTCAGTCTGTGCTTCGTTGACTGATGCCGAAAGGGCCAGTAGTGTAGGGATTTGTTTGGCTAATTAACGTTGAACCTGGGGTAGGCCCTCTCAAGACAACAATGGTTGGGGGAAGAATGTTTCACTTATGTCAGGATCTATGGAAGCCTAGGTGGCCCTCATGTCCTCCTTCTCTATTTTGCAGACAAAATTCTCGCCAGAGAAGTAGCATATTAGACTATGGGTAATGGAATGACTAAATCTCTTAAGGAAGCCAAGAAATATGTTTAGCCACCTTTTCCTATTCGTTGTGGAGTATTTACTCTAGAGAATTTTAGGCATGCAATGATTGAAATTGAGAAAATTCTATGCATGAAGTTTCCCACCATTTGACCTAGGAAATGTGACCCAGACAAGAAAGCTCAAAATGTCACTGCGCAGGTCAAAGTGAGGCAATTTCAGCATGAACCAGATGACTTGATGACCTCTTTAAGACAGTTGTAGATTATAAACAAGTAGAGAGATTAGCCAAAGATCGTATCATCCCAATTGATCTGGAAAAAATCAAAGAATACAGGAACAACAGGTTGGAGAATATGCCCCTCAATATATTAAATATTTCACAACCAGTTCTACATAAAGAAGCGATTAGAGTTCAAGTCCCAAAGGAACCTCAAGTCAATAAGGGGAATACTGAAAGTAGATCATCAACACAACATACCGATAAATCATTGCCTACCAACGATTTGGATAAAGTATGGTAACATTGTAATAATATTGTCAATACAACCTCACAATAAACTCAGACCATAAATCTTATAGAGATTCTCAAAAATCATGAGGTTACTAAGAAGATTTTTCTCACTACTGGATCTTCTGATAAGGCAATCAACATCGATGACTTGGAAGTCATCCCGACACACCCCACATCTGAAGTTGTACTCAAGATTGAAGAAATACCTCCATTGGATGTATTCTACAGCCCAAAACATAAAGTTGTTATGACAATGCAAAAGAAGAGGAAAAGGATAGAGCAATCTCAGGCCTTAATTCCTGGAAATATACCTCTAGATGTTCTATGGAAGGATTCTCAAATCAACCCTGGAAATGATCTCACAAGACTATCTCAATTTGTAGGGGCATATGCTACATCTACTGTTGAGAAAGCTTCAGAAGTGAAACTTATGCTTAGGGAAAAGGATGATAAGATCTTGCAATTAGAACAGGAATTATCAAATACAAGGAAAAGTATTGGTGAAGAATGGCAGGTACATATGACACAGCTGTAGAAGAGGTTTGATGAAATAAAGCTTCAACATGAAGAAGACATCAGAATCAAGGATGAACAACTACATCAAATTTAGCTAAGGATTTATCAAGTCAAAGATAATCCTAAGCTAGAAGAATTCAAGAACGAAGTGGAAAAACTTAACACTCTCCTGGCTCAACAACAGGTTGCGTATTTCCAAAAGCTGACAATAGTCAATGATCTACGAAAGACAAGATATTCACTAATGAATCAGTTGTGCACCTTGAAAACATACTTTGATGACATAGAAGAGAAGATATTCGACTATATTACCTAGCAAGACAACACAGAAGGTAGAGAAGCTAATCCTCCCACAATTTAGGACACAAATAAGGAAATCCATTTTCAGGATTGGGACACGAGAGTGAAATAGGTAGAGGCAACTATTTTTAGTGCAAGGGACATCAAAAATAATATCATGGAGACCATTCGCGAAAACATTTTCAATGCCAACTTGATTCAAGAATTCCCCATAGATACATTGCGGGATGTCAAGATACTAATGAAGCATTGGCAGGATTGGTCTAAGACAAAGGCAAATAAAATAAACAAGTTATCTAATTTAAAATTTGAACACTATTGGCAACACTTGGTTAAACCACATAGCCAGTGGCTTATGCTATGTTTTTTGGAAAATAGTACTATCCACATGATGCCAACACTCTCCGATGTGATTTATGCATGCCATATGCGATTTAACCTAGCTCATCCTCCAAAATTAAAGCCCATAATGGATATTTATGAAATCGGGCAGCAAATGAAAGCACAACAGGCTTCTCATTCTAGATGATTGGTTCCAAAAGGCTTTATTTGTTTCTTTTAGTTTTATATAAAGGAAGGTTATTTGAACCTCCTTGGCATTTTAAGTATTTGTTATTTTTGTCATTTATATTTTTATAAATACCCATTTCATATATTTAAAAAGGGATTTTGAATTGTTGTAAGGAAACTTAAGAGACTCGCACTACTGTATCTTTAAATTATCTTAATAGGAAGGAGGAACCAAGACTGTTTTCTCTCCATGAACAAGGCATTAATCTATCAGGTACTATTATCCTTATTTTATCGTGTGTTTATATTTGATGATAGTCACATATTTTCTTTATTGTTTTTGCTATGTGTGATCTTATATATTGTTGAATACTTATTCACTATTGAAGAGTATGAAGTTGATATTCTTGAAAGCATTGTAGAAACAACGAAATATTATATGCGATATGTTTTAAAACAATTAATTTGATTAACTATTTAATCAAATTAATTATCTTTCTTGTATTTACTTCTTGAAATGTTATATGATCTATATTGTTTAGCCTATTAAAGAATCTTTAAATCGCAGGATAAGGATAAGTTTAATCTCGGGAAATAGATAGTTAGATATATGTGTGTGTGTTACTTTCATCTCCATCCACCACATCCCTTTTACTCACAATTACACTCCAAATCCCATCATATATACTTAAATGGAAACTAGTCCCTTAATCTGTAGTTGGAGCCACTATACCAAATGGATATAGAATGATTTTCAAGTTCCCGACCGAAGTTATCCCCAATGTTGAGGCAATGAAATTATAGGCCTTCAACATCGCTAGATCTCTTCTCAGAGATAAGCTACCATCGCCTGATCTAGTATTATTTCCATTCTATTTGTAAGCACATTTCGATATTTGATATTTAATGAAATGAAGTGTTATTTCTGTTGCATCTTTGTATTTATGGTTATATTTATAATTTGTTGTGTTCCTATTTAAATTTGGATCAATAGGTGATTAGGATGTGGACTATCATCTCACAGAAGATGGTTTGGTCAGATTTAGGGACAGGATCTATGAGATGGACAACAGTGAGCTCATGAAGCTTATCTTGAGGGAATGTCATGCTAAGTTGTATTCAGATCACCGAAGATATCAGAAGACATTGATAGTTTTGAAGTTATATTATTCTCTGAATTTGAAGAGGGAAGTAACAAAGTTCATGGTAGGATGTTTGGATTGTCAACAAATAACGCAGAGTATAAGCATCTAGGTGGTTTACTACAACCGATTTTGATTCTAGAGTGGAAATGTGAGGTCCTTTCCATGGATTTCAATACAGGTTTGCCAAGGAAATCTAGAAAACATGACTCTATTATGGTTGTGGTTGACAGGTTGACTAAGGTAGCTTACTTCATTCCAGTGAAGTCTACTTATTTAGCTAGTGAGGTAGCACAAGTATTCATTAGAGATATAGTGAGGTTACGTGGTATTCCTAGGAAGATTGTGTTAGATAGAGATGCTAAGTTCACTTCTAGGTTTTGGAAGGAGTTATTTGCAGGTTTGGGTATAAAGTTGGCCTTCAACACAGCTTATCATTTGCAAAAAAATGGACAAACAAAGACGGTCAAGGATTATGGAGGACATATTTTAGAATGTATATCATGCATCAATAGTGAAAGTGGGAAGAGTATCTTCCACTTCTTGAGTTTTCTTACAACAATGGTTATCAGGAGTCACTGAGGATGATTATATTTAAGGCACTCTATGGGAAGAGGTATAATACTCCCATAAGTTGGAGAAATCCAGTGAACAAGGTGTTAATAGGACCAGACATGTTGGCATAAATGGAATAGGAAATGCAAGATATCAAGAATAATATAAAGGAAACACATGATAGGCATAAAAATTATGCAGATGAACACAGGGAATTGAAGGAGTTTCAGGTTGGAGAACATGCGTATTTGTGCATCAAGCCCAAGAAGAGCTCCTTTACGATTGGGTCATGTGTGAAGCTAGCACCTTGACATTGCAGTTCTTTTGAGATCCTCAAGAGGATTGGACCAGTGGCCTACAGACTTGCACTATCTATGACATTGAAAGTCCAAGGCATTTTCCATGTGTCATTACTTAAGAAGTATGTTGAAGATATTGATCATGTGATTGAATGTTTTGTATTACAGGTAGAACCAGAAGGAGAATTCTAGTTATAACCTTAGTGCATTTTGTAGAAAAATATGCTCATGCTTCGGAATCGAGCAATCGAGTAGGTTAAAGTGAAATGGAAGCAGTTTGGGCTTGATGAAGCTACATGGAAAATGGTTTATCAGATGTGGCTAATGTATCCTTCATTGTATTCTAGTGGAGGAAAATGAGTTTTGGTATATGTACATATTTATATATGGTATTCATTGTAAATACTGCAACGAGTTGTGTTACAAAGCTCCAATAAGAGGTATGGTTTTCATGTTGTTATGTTTGTCATGTTGGTTTTCTTGTTAGCAGGTTGTTCATTGTAAATACTGCAATGAGATAAGTTATAAAGTTCCATGGGAAGTATGTTTGGTTTTCAAAGGTCTTGGTGGTTGTAAATGTCATTGAACACCAAGGATGGTGTTCTCCTAACGGGGAGGGGTTTGTAACAACCCTGGGTTAAAAATCCATGTAATAATGTTAATAAAGGAAAAATAATAATCAAGGTCATGGGAAACATATTCCAAGCTTAATATTGGGAAAAAACATGGTGACGGGGATCACTCATGATTAATTAATGGCTATGGAAATTGGCAAAGGAAATGGAAAAGACTTCAGAAAGGCATGAGGCATTTATTGGAAATTTATTTATGAAAATAATGGAAAATAGGAGAAAAGGAAGGTGAAAGTTCACAGGTTGCATGTGAGTAGGAAAATGAAGGAAAAATAATGGAAAATTAAGAACCCTCAATGATAAAAAGGTTTATCAATATTAGTTTCCAAATTTTTTTAGTTCAATATTTGACATTCTCATTCTATTCTATCTCTCATACTCTTGGACACTTATGGTTTTCTTCGAGCACTCTTGGAGTAGTGTGGATTAGAAGAAAAGTGCAAGAGGACTTCGAGATCAACAACTACAATGGGTTTTTCTTGCAAGTACCGAGTTGCATGTATCATTTCCTTGCTAGTTTTTACATGTATGACATGTGCATGTGGTTATTTGGTTATGATATGTCATTGGCATGGAGGATTGCCTGGATTGAGAGTGGTTTCTCCTAGCCTTTCCATTTCCTAGATAGCCATGGTGTTGTGGGTTTTACCTTTTGTTTTCTAGTTGGTTCTCATGTTCCTTATGGTTCTGTGTTGAGTTATTAATTCCTGTAGCCTTGGTTGGACAAACACTTTGGAAGTCATGTAACGGCTTGAGTTGAGTTACTAGTCCTAGAAAAATTGGTTTGATAAATTCTCTAGAGCCCTTGGTGGGTTCAGTTGCTAGTCCTGGAAGCCTTGGTTGGATAAATGATCTGGAGCCCGACGATAACTGTGGGTTGAGTTACTAGTCATGGAAGGCAGGACGGAACAAACGCCTTGGAGCCCTGGACAACTTCAATAGAGACTGATCTGGTGATGATTAGTGATGTCCGACCGTGAGGTGGAATCATTAGTTGAGGAACAATGTAAACTTTGAAACATGAACTAATACTGTTACCTGTTTCGTAGAGATAGTAAAAAAGTGACCCAATTTTGTAAAGGGGTGATGCAAAACACACATGTTTTTTTTAGAGCATAGTTTTTGGCACTTTAATTTTTTTTTTTTATGTACATTACGTTTTAGAATGGTAGTGATTTTCATGCTGATTTTAAAAAGTGGTAATTCTGCATCAGGCCCTTTTTTTAAAAGACCTATTTTTTTACTTTAAATTTTCTAATGTATGAAATGTAAATAATTATTTTCTAAATTTAATAATTTTTGAAGTGGTCTTCTTCTTCATATTTTCTTGTTTTTATTTTTTTTCTTTTTTTTTTTGTAGTGAGGTTTTTATTATTTTGCATATTTAAAAAAGAAGGTCGATATTTTGAATTTTCGATATTCTACATATTTATACATTGTTAATTAATATTTCAATCCACATGAAATAATTGTCTCTAAAAAAACAATAATTTTTAACAATTGACAAAAAATTACCATTTTTAACATAAATATAACTAAAAAACTACACGTTTTAATAATTTTTTGTAATTTTTTGCTAGAGATGACATGTCAAAATCACAATTTTTATAGGAAAACTTTAACTAAAGATGGTTAAATAATAGTTTTTTTATGGATTTCATGTCAAAAAATAATAATAATTAGTGTTTCTTTTCAAAAAATAATGATTAACATAAAAATTAATGCGAAAATCACATAATACAAATATTAAACACATAACAACCTTAATTGAGTGCTTATTCTTCTCATAAAATGTCAAAGTCAAAACATTACGAGTATAACTAATTAATAGTTACAAAAAATGAGCTTGATTTCCAAGCATAACTTAAATTTAATCAACAATGTCACATAATCCAAACTCTTCGTCCTCTAGAGTTTCATCATTGTCTTCTTCCACAATATTTTCTACTTCATTTTACTCATTTTCCTCCTCTAATGGATCTTTGAGGTCTATGGAGCTCCCAATGTATGCCTTTCCAATCATTCCATGTAATGGTAGTTGGGGTTCCTTTGCCTTTTTTTCCGCACATGATTCACTAAAGTCCCATTTCTTCAACCCAATTTCTTGCATTGTATCTAGAAGGAATTGAGGAGCATTAATTCTTTGCTGAATAAAATTGCACTGTATTGGATCTTTTCAATGGCAATGAAATTTCTTCCTTTTTGAAGGCAACATACTAGTGTTTTACCTAATTATCAAGCACAAAAGAAATAATGAAATAAATAAGTACAAGGACATATAAATTAATAAATAACATATTGAAATTCAATTCCATATAATAAAACTTACCTCAACCAGAAAATAAATCCAAAATCCAATCTCCTTCATTTGAACATATGTCTACAAGATAGTTAATCAATAACTATGGTTTTTGATAAATATTAACTATCTCTCCTTTTGCTTATTTGTCTTCATATGTTAGTTTTCTCATAACAACATCATAAGTCAGTATTTGGCTATGACTCTTTCCATCTGCCAGATTAAAAATCATAGACATATAGCTATTATATTTTTCCCAACTATCAATATGGATGATCTCACAATCATTTATAAATGGTTGATCTTCACGGTTAAGAAGATTTGACTTTTTCCTATAACATGAAATAGTAAAATTTCAATTAATTTGTACATAAATGAATTTTTAAACATTAATCAAATATACATTTTAGACGTCTTACCATGTAAGATGCATCTTTGAATTTGTTTTCCCCTTCAAGCTTGACAATAACATTGCCAATTGTGTGTCTGAATGAAATGTCACAAATCTCCATAATAGTGATGACATGACTTCTAGAGATCCCACAACCACTTTACTAAGAGCTTGATAAGTATAAGGATCACTATCATAGTTAATGTTTGAAATATTGAAACCATTGGGAATATCTGCAATAACTAGGGCATAATCTCTTTTAGGTATAAGTTTAACAATGTCTTCACAGTCACCTTGTATTACTTGATATTGAATAGTGTCTAGCCCATTCCAAATGAAATGAGTAAGAGTTGGATCAAGTTCAACATTCTTAAGATGTTGCTTCTTCAGTCTTTCGATCTTTATTTTTTCAATAAAGGTTCTGAAATTACCTGGTGCTCCATTATCATCCTTCTTCATCTTTTATAAAATAAACAAATATATGTGTAAGTTATAAATTAAAAATAGTATACATATGAATAAAAATGAAAGTATAAATCAACATACCTTTTTAAATGCAAGATAAAAAAAAAAAATTAATGTTGATGTAGAACTTGAATCTGGATAATTGCGTACAACATCATCCCAACTATCTTCATTCAACAATTTAACCATTTGTTCTTGAATTTTCATGTAAAAGTTGTGACTGCATAGATAAACTAAAAGAAGTTAATATAATGATATGTATAACAAATACTACCAAGAACAATATGTTATATCTAAAAGAAAATTATAATCTAGAAATAAATAAAAATAATTCAACAAACTTGCTTTTGAAATTCCTCAGACATTTTCTCCAATGTTAATTCTCGTGACCTCACACGAGATAATATTGCTTTGACAAGTTTTTCATCCTTTGCTCCTTGCAATGCTCTCCAAGGTGTGATATTCATATCTTCTAGAAGCTGCTTCATTTCAAGACCTGATTTACTGTTGCTACATATCAATGGATTAGACTTTTTGACCTTCTGGTTTTTAATGCCAATGTTCTCCCACATGCTAAAAATATGATTAATCAACTCCCATGTCTCTCTAGTTCTAAATGCCAACTAGAAAATGTTATCAACACTTCTGGATAAATCACTAAATTTGCCACCTTTGCCGCCTTTTGAATTGATTTTCTCTTCAATTCGATAGCCTGTTTCCATACAACATTCCTTTTGGAAATCTACAGTAACATTTATACTATCCCCACCACATTTTTCTACAAATTCATTATGAATAAATCTAACCCTTTGGATGAAAGTCATAGACATCCTATATTCATTATTTGAATTATGATCCCATGCTACTAAATTTGCTTATGTATCTGATAAACCAACATAAATGATACATTTCATTGTTTCAAAATGTGGGTTATTGGGATATTCCTCCATCAATTGTCTTTGAGTTTCTACATAATGGTTCCCCCCAAGCACATAATAATTGTATTCAAAACATTTTGACTAATCAAATACTTCTTTGTTGGGAACTTGAATTGGGTCAACAAGAAGCACATAATTAACCACATGAGCATATGGATTGTACCTCATCAATGTCTTCAAGTTGTGAACATGCAGATGGTATGGCTTTCTGATTTGATATTGACATTGTTCTTCACTTGCCTTATAGATTTGTCTGACATTATGTTGAAGTGTGTGACCACCCTCAATTAAGTTTCTCTTTGTCAAGTTTTGACGAATGGCATTTTTTTTTTTTGTTTTGATAATGTCATCCTCTAAATCAGTTCCTGGTGTAATGATTTCTTTCCTTTCTTTTGAAGTTTCACTAGGTTCTTGACTGTTGGTAATGACTACTTCAAAATGTTCAACTTTACTTTTCTTCTTCATAACATTCTCATCATTAACTGTAACAAATTTATTCTTGGGCATTGTTAATTTTTGGTCTTCTACGGCTCTTCTCAGTTCCAATGTCATCCTCAGTAAAGACAACATATTCTTCACTGTCAGTTTCAACTTCCTCGTCTTCAAAAGTAACTTGTCTACCTTTGCTAGATTTATCCACTAGAGGCTTTTTTTTTATGATCCCTTGGATGTATTTTTGTAGCATCATGAATTACTACATTTTGCTTGTTTGTCATATTTTCTTTTGACACTGAGTAGAAAATGTTGACAACTTTCATAATATCATTCTCTATGAAATGAATGCCTCCCAACCTAATTGAACAACTTTCAACAAAATTCTCCCAAAAAAATAATCACGTGTCAATAAAAACAAAATTAAAAAAATATAGTGAGACAGTTACAAGAATGCAAAACACAAATATAAATATTAATACTTACGATATTTTGTTTCATCTCATTTACGATTTGTTTACACAACTTTGTAGATACCTCTCTCGTGTCGTACAATGAATATGATAACCGATATTTAATCCTTTCATGTGACTTGGGTGGTTTTGTAAGTATGTAAACAACTTCATTGTCTGGTACCGAACACATGTCTATGACTCTTCCCATCACGTCATAAATTCCATTATCATTAGGTATATCAACATATAGATATATCTGCACATTTTGGCTTTGTCTTTCTTTCACATACCAGAATTTCGATGAAAATTTCACTTCTTTTGATTTCTTCTAGTATGAAATCATCTTCTTATCATTTGAGGTACTTGAAAGATTTGTAACCATCAGCTTAGGTGGGGTTCATTCACTAATGTTTTTTGAAGATCCACCTTTAAGAGTCTTTAGTCCAGGAAGATTCACAAAAATCTTCTTTGATGCCATTTTCCTAAAAAAAAGACACATAAATCAGTAAATGACAAAAACATAGTAACTTAAATTGACAATGAAAACGATAAATGATAATTAATTTTATAAACCATAACAATTTCGAAAAAAAATACGTCACCATGCCACCGCACCCTGAAAATTAGTCGACCAATCGAACCGACCATTGGGTCCGGCCCCCTAGCCCACCATGGCAGCCCAACCACTACCCCCCACCCAACCCAGTGACCCCGCCACCTCGTAGACCATTAGGACACTAGGGTGGGGCGAAGTGGTTGCCCGCGGGCCGCCGGGGTGGCTAGCTCCCCCACACCACCCCGATGGCCCACCCGCCACTTGCCGTCGGGGTGGCACAGGGGGAAGCTGTCGGGAGCTATCGCAGCTCCCCCTCGCACCAGCTCGGCACCCTGCCACCCCGCGCATCGACGGGGTGGGGCAGAGGGCCAGGTAGCCATCCCCATCGGCCCTAACCTATGGGCTTGTTTGGCCACCATGAGCATTATTGGGCCTGTTTGGCTGCCGTGAGCATTACTGGGCCTACCATGCCCACTGCAAACGTAGTGGGTAAATTTGGTCCACAAAAAGTTTTAATTAAAAAAAAAAAAATCATTAAACTTATTTAATTTTAAAATTTGCAAAGAAAAAAATTAACTAACCTTTCAAATGCGAGAATCTTCCGTTGAATATGTTGTTGATAGCAATGTAGTTGCTCCACAAATTCGCTCCAAGTCTTTTAACAAACATCGGAAAACCTTGATGTGATGTGAGTAATAGTGATAATGAAATTTATTATATAGGTGAAATTATGGAGATGTTTTATCATGCGGTTAATGTGGGACTAGTTTGTTTTAAAAAAAAAAATAACATGTTAATCTTTTTATGGCAATATAGGAAACTATGATAAGCGAATATTATGGAATTGTTTTACAGCGCAGTGAATGTGAGATTAATTTGTCTTAGAAGGTATTATAATATAATTAATATTAATTTAAAAAAAAAAAAAATAAAAAAAAAAAAAAAAAAAAACATTCAATTGTTTAATAAATATTATATGGTTTAACTATTAAAATAATTTAGGTAAAAGTTTTAGTTTACAATTTTAAATTTAAAGATTTATTTCATAAAAAAATTTAGTTAATTTTTTCAATAAATTGTAGAATAAAATAATGAAGGGAAATACATGAAACAAAATTTTTGGAGGGAAATATTTTGGTGAAACTTTTTGGAGGGAAAATTTCATTCTCTAAGCTATATAATATTTTTAAGAGAGTCTGTATTTGTGTCATTCAACCTCTTCTATTTGAAATGGATGGATTCTTCTAATAGTGAAGTTTCGCTTTGTAAAGCATTAACATCTTCATTGCATAACAACTCTAATCATATTGATGAATATAACGGAAATTCTTCCACTATGAATAGAAAGTCAATTCTTCCATGTAGTCCTAATCCTAAGGACTATGAGAGCAGCACTAATGAAAGAGGGGATGAAGAATTTCAAATAAATAAATATTCACAGATTCCACTTAGTCCTAATCTTAAATTTTATGAGAGCAATAGTGATGAGGAGCATGATGAAGAATTTTAAAGAATTGAGTGTCACGATGTCCAGTTAGTCATAATCCTATGGATAATGAGAGAAGCAGTGATTAAGAGCATGATGACGAATTTCAAAAGAATGGAGTGTCACAGTGTCCACTTAGAACTAATCCTATGGACTATGAGAGCAGCAGTGATGAAGAGCATGATGACGAATTTCAAAAGAATGGAGTGTCATGGTGTCTGCTTAGTCCTAATCCTAAGGACTATGAGAGCAACAGTGATGAAGAGCACGATGAAAAATTTCAAAAGAATGAAGTGTCACAGTGTCCTCTTAGTCCTAATCCTATGGACTATGAGACAACAGTGGTGAAGAGCATGATGATGAATTTCAAAAGAATGGAGTGTCACAGTGTCCACTTAGTCATAATCCTAAGGACTATGAGAGCAACAATGATGAAGAGCATGATGAAAAATTTCAAAAGAATGGAGTTTCATGGTTTCCTCTTAGTCCTAATCCTATGGATGATGAGAGCAGTAGTGATGAAGACCATGATGACGAATTTCAAAAGAATGGAGTGTCACAGAGTCCTCTTATTCCTAGTCCTATGGACTATGAGAGCACCAGTAATGAAGAGGATGATGATGAATTTCAAAAGAATGGAGTGTCACAGTGTCCACTTAGTCCTAACCCTATGGACTATAAGAGCAATAGTGATGAAGAGCATGATGACGAATTTTAAAAGAATGGAGTGTCACGGTGTCCACTTAGTCCTAATCCTAAGGACTATGAGAGTAGCAATGATGAAGAGCATGATGATGAATTTCAAAAGGAAGGAGTGTCACAATGTCCTCTTAGTCCTAATCCTATGGACTATGAGAGCAGCAGTGATGAATAGCATGATGGAAAATTTCAAAAGAATGGAGTGTCATGGTGTCCTCTTAGTCCTAATCCTATGGACTATGAGAGCAGCAGTGATGAATAGCATGATGGAAAATTTCAAAAGAATGGAGTGTCATGGTGTCCTCTTAGTCCCAATCTTATGGACTATGAGAACACCAGTGATGAAGAGCATCATGACAAATTTCAAACGAATGGAGTGTCACAATGTCCTTTTAGTCCTAATCATATGGACTATGAGAGCAACAGTGATGAAGAATTTCAACTGAATTGAGTGTCACAATGTCCACTTATTCCTAATCTTGTGGCCTATGAAAGCAACAATGATGAAGAACATCATGAAGAATTTTAAAAGAATGAAGTGTCACGGTGTCCACTGAGTCCTAATCCTATGGACTATGAGAGCAGCAGTGATGAAGATCATGATGAAAAATTTCAAAAGAATGGAGTGTCATGGTGTCCTCTTAGTCCTAATCCAATGGACTATGAGAATAGTAGTGATGAAGAGCATGATGACAAATTTGAAAAGAATGGACTGTCATAGTGTCCACTTAGTCCTAATCCTATGGACTATGAGAGCAGTAGTGATGAAGAGCATGATGAAAAATTTAAAAAGAATGGAGTGTCATGGTGTCCTCTTAGTCCTAATCTTATGGACTATGAGAGTAGTAGTGATGAAGGACAAGATGAAGCACTTAGTCATAATCCTAATGACTATCAAGGTAGCAGTGACAAAGGATAGGATGTAGCATTTTCAGTAAGTAAACAATCACATTTTCAATGTAGTCCTAATTCTATGGACTATGAGAGCAGCACTTAAAATGCACATGAGGAAGAATATCCAATAAACATCGAGTCAAATTTTCCATTTAATCCTAATTCTAAGGACTATAATATTAGCATTGAAGAAGGGAAAGATGAAGAATATCCTCCAAGTCAGTATTTGAAAAGCACAGCTGATCATAGTGTGGATAACGTTCCTCTTAATGATGATCAAATGATGGAGATGTTGCCAAGAAATATTGTATCGAGGAGTAGGAGCAAACTTTTTCGTATCAATGCAAGATGTTCTAGTTATACAAGGGGTAGAGTAGAATATCTGATAAGAAGAAGTTCTATCAGCACTCTCATTTCAAGTGAATGTTGTCAAAAATATTGCTTGAAACACATGGATTTCAAATTTGCATTAGAGAAAAGGAAGAGATATTTGTCAATGAATAAAAGCATGCAAAATTCATATTTAGTTGGGTGCATGCAATCTACACTATCAAGTTATGATTATCATATTGGGTCTTTATTTATCTGTAGAAAGGCTTTCAAAATGTTTCATTCGATGGGGAATTTTCGTCTCTCAAGAATTCAAGAAAATTTGGAAAATGATCCCACATTTTGTTTAGAGGTATGTCATAAACGACAGTTTGGGCCATTATCAAATACTACAATGTCATGGATGAAAGATTTATTTTCAAAGCATGGAGAGTGTATG